>LPNX010129760.1:76511-126048 GCA_001517045.1 Pseudotsuga menziesii | reverse complement strand
GAAGCTAGGGCTTCTTACTTTTTGGGTCTCTCTCCACAATCCATCAGCAAAAGTATGCTAGGCTGACTCTCCATTGAAGGGCGCATCTTTTTGTCGAAGCGAAATTCGATTCCGAGCATTTTCAGTTTTCGATGCAGAAATTAGGGCTTTCTACAGAAGAGGAATTTTTGAGAGAGACCAGCATAGGATTGTTCTACTCATCAAAACCGAATTTTACAGACCTGGATCAAGAAATTGGGTTGGGTGAAACTCTGGGAAAGTCAAAACCTAGTTTGACCCCTAGCTAGAAAAACCCTAAGTACTAAAACGGCTAAGTTTTGGTACATTCGCTATATCCTGAGGATGGTGAAGGCTCAGGGGCTAAAAATGTCAGATGCCGAAGCTCAAGTCCTTATGTACACTTTGTCCAAATTTCAGCCTCTGATTCGCTATATTCTGGGAGATATTATCCCTCAAAGTTAGAATTCTAGCCTCTTCCAGAATTCATCCCTAAACAGGACACCTGGGGAGAACTGCAATATCTTGGGCTACATAGGTCCAAATGGAATTCCTGAAGATGTATTGGAAAGAGCACGGAATTTAATTTTAGTGGTCCAAATATCAGACTCAGAAGATAAACCAGTGACACGTGGCATTTCGTACAACTTCGTTGTTCTGAACAGTCCTGTAACAGGTCACCTTGGGAAAAGGATCATAACTCCCAAATGGTAAATCCAATTCTGATGAAACCTATGGTGTTGGATCAGGGACATGCGAGGTTACCTCCATGCTAAATTTCAGACACAGAGGATCAGTAATTTCAGAGATATCATAGAAACAGTAACAGGAATTTCTGCTGAAGAAATTGGAAATCTAGGGCTTCCTGTTCCGGGAGATTCCCTCCACTGTTTTTAGAAAATGAGTACATTGGACAGCTCCATTTGAAGAGATATATCTGTCTATACAATCAGATCTGAAATATTCCAATTTTTGAAAATTAGGGTTTCTGTGACAAACCCTAGATCAGCGAGCTTCGGACTCTGCTTTTTCAATTTGGGGCATGTGACAGTGGGGTATGATGAGACTTCCAATGCCTTCCGCATTTATCTTCTTTCTCAGAGGACGGTTGTTGTGAGGAGGGAAGTGATATTTGAGGAGGAGCGAGCCTTCGAGAATTCTAGAGAGTCAGAGCAAGGAGAGAAGCAGGTTCTCTCACCTCAAGTAGCTTCACATGTACCTTTAATGCAACAGACAGGTTCACAGGTTTCCAGGGTTACTGGACCATACAGTATAGGCACAGGTTCTGCAATTTTAGTGGTTCAGCCAATAGGATCTTTGGGGACAGGTTTTGGGTTTTAGGTTATAGGTTCACTGTACAAGGCTTCAGGATCACAGAGTTCACCAGTTGTTAGCACTCCATCTTCTGGTTCACAGGTTACTGGGGTTTCTACCTCTGGTAGTTCATCAAATGAGGACAAACCAGTGTGGGAGCAGCCTTCAGGGAAGAAGAATCCTAAGTGACTTCAGGACACCATGAAGGAATATCAGGAGTTTGGGACACCCAGGGATCCAGTGAGGGCTATTCATATGCCAGACATGTTGGGTATGGCATTAGTGCCTAGCCTTCGTGATTCAGAGCCTTCTACTTTTGAGGAGGCCTCCCAGCACCATGTTTGGAGAGATGCCATGATGGATGAGTACCATTCCATCTTGAACAACGATGTTTGGGAGATAATTCCGATACCTTAGGGGAAGTCAGTGGTGACTTCTTGTTGGCTTTATAAGCTAAAACATGTTGTTGATGGTAGTGTGGAGAAGTACAAGACTTGGTTTGTGGCGCGGGCGTTCTCACAGGTTGAGGGAGTTGACTATGATGATACCTTTTCTTTAGTTGCTCGTTATACTTCGATCAGGGCATTGATTTCCATTGATGCGGCAATAGGTTGGAAGATCCATCAGATGGATGTGAAGACCGCATTTCTCAATGGAATCATACAGGAGGAGGTTTATGTTGAACAGCCTCGGGGATTTGAGATTCATGGGAGAGAGTCTCATGTTTGCAGGCTGAAGAAATCCGTGTATGGGTTAAAGCAAGCTCCTAGAGCTTGGTACTCCATGATTGACTCTTACTTGCAGTGGATGGGTTTTCATAAGAGAGAGGCAGATTTGAATCTCTATTTCATCTTGGTTGGAAATGATCCGCTCATTCTTTTGTTGTATATGGATGACATATTTATCACAGGAGGAGAGAGACCTATTGTATCTTGCAAGAAAGATCTTGCTTCAGAGTACGAGATGACAGACATTGGGTTGATGCACTATTTTTGGGGATTGGAGGTTCTGGAAGAGCCTAGACATATTTCCCTGGGACAGGGAAAGTATGCAATTGATATTCTGAGGATATTTTGGATGGAGGATTACAGGCCTATTTCTACACCAATGGTCACCAACTAGAATAAACTTCATGCTTCTGAGGGAGAGTTGGTGGATTCTACACTATATCGTCAGCTCATTGGTTATTTGATGTATCTAGTCAACTCTCAGCCAGATTTGTGTTTTGCGGTGAACACTCTCAGTCAGTTCATTGTTGAACCTAGGAGGGTGCACTAGATAGTTGCAAAACAAGTGTTGTGTTACCTTGTAGGGACAGTGGAGTATGGTCTGGACTACAGGAGGTTGAATGGGATCAAATTGATTGGCTTCACAGATTCATATTGGGCAGGCAGTGTGGCAAACTAGAAGAGCACTTCCGGATGTTGTTTCAGTTTGGGCTCGGCAGTAGTGTTGTGGTTCAGTTGAAAGCAAAAGTTTGTTTCTTTGAGTTTTGAAGAGGCTGAATATATGGCAGCCAGTCAAGCCAATTGCGAGGCGTTATGGCTTCGCAAGTTATTGGTTGATTTATTTGAACAAGAGATGAGGCCTACATTGATTTACTGTGAAAATCAGAGTTGCATCCAGCTCTCTAAGAATCAAGTCTTTCATGACCGGTCAAAGCATATTGAGATCAGATATCATTTCATTCGAGATTATGTTCAGAGAGGAGCAGTGACTTTGCAGTACATTTCCATTGATGAGCAGGTTGCAGATATTCTGATGAAATCTTTGGGGAGGGGCAAGTTTTTCTTCTTCAGAGACAAGTTGGGAGTGGTGCATAACACCTTCCTCGGTAAGAGGGAGTGTTGATTTTTGTACCTAGGAAAGTGTTCCCCTTGGTGACTTTTGCCTTAGTCACTTAAAAGGGGGAAATAAAATGACCCTTGCATCAAATGACTTGAGATGAGCATTTAATTTGACTTTAGAGAATAAAGTCACTTTTTAGAAAAATTTAAGTGAGGTGAGTGAAATTAACATTACATGAGATTTAATGAGCATTTAATCTCACCCACTCATCTTATCCAATCTCAACCGTTGGATTAGAAGACCATTTACTTACGCTAGGGTTTTCACCTAAAAGGCAAGTAAAGGCAAAACACTTTCACTTTTGAGATGAGAGTGAAGAGGAGAGAGCTGAGAGAGAATCCATTTTCTAAGAAAGAAGAAAAATAGCAGGCATCCATTTTTTCTTGGGCACGCAAATCGAGGGAGAGTACAACAAAAGCAGGGCACTAATTTCGAGGAGGAAGTTGAGCGCATTTTTTGAGGAGGCAGCATTTATTGCAGCCTATTCGCACAGTCCATACTATACAGATTTTGTTTCAGGGAACATTTCCCTAGCCTATTACGAGCTCAGTTTTCGAGGCAGATCTTCAGCACATGTTTTGAGGCATGTTGGGTGCATAGTTTTCGAGGCAGTAAATTTAGGCACGAATCCCGAGGCATTAATTGCATGCACGAATCCCGAGGTTTTTTTGTACATACAAGTCTTACGACTGTCGTACAGTCCGAACATCAAAACGGTTTTCGAGGCAACTTCAGCAGAAAAATCTGAGTTTGATTTTTTCTTGTTGGGCACAAAAAACAAGACAGAAAAATTTCTCTGGTTGAAATAAGTTGGTTTGGAATTTTTCTGAGTATTGTTGTAACTACTTTCCTGAAAAATAAAAATCTCTCTCTCCTAACAGGTTTTCCCCTTGTGTGTTTTTCCTGGGCAAGTTCGCTAAAAATCTCTGAGTCTGAAATTTATGGTGTGCATTTATTATTTTATCTTTTGTCATTAAATGTGAGTTTCAGCAATGTCTTATTTGTCTAAAAATGTTGTGCAATTTACATCCTTCATGAAATATGGGTTGGGCATTAAACGTTGAAAATTTTGACATTGAAACCGATGGTTGAAAACTGAGAAAAACTTTCATAGGGAAGCTTGTTTATAAGATTTTCCATTTTGTTTATACTCGAGAAACTTTCTATTTCCATTTATGTTTTCTTAAACATTATGTATACTTTTATTTTATATCATTGTAATAAAGCTATCATTTTTCCATTAAACCTTTGATGTAAATAAAGAGCCTATACATAACATAAGTGATGTAACCCTTTAGTCCAATATTTAAAACCAATATTACCAAATAAAACACCCCTCCCAAGGTTAACCATAACCCTCAGAAGGGTTGTACTAGGTTTAAATTCTAAACATGTTGCAATTTATTCTATTGATCTCAATATTTCTATTACAATTGTAAGGATTGTATCAGTAAAGCTCATTTGTACTTATAATACTTCAGTGGATTTTGTACTTACATTACCAACTCTAGAAGAATCAGCAACACTTCCTAAGTTAAAGAGATGAATAGTGACTATGGGTGATGGGAAATGTTATCTCCCTTGTTGTGAATGCAGGGGCTTTAATTTAAAAGACTTGTATTAACAACAGTTGAAAGACATCGTAGGTTGTATGGGAATGTTGAAGGGGGTTTGAATGTCATCCCATGGTAAATTATTCATTATAGGTATTAGTATGTATTTATTGTTTTTATAAATTTTCCTTTCGTTTTAATATTTGTTATATACTCTAATTTTATTTGATTACCTATATTATTTATAAAGACAAATCATCCTAGGTATGTGACACCACTTAGTATTCCAATTCAAAATAATATTGTACAAGTTGAGGATTATGGTATGGATATTCAAGATCATTTCAATCCTATGGAACAACATGACACTAATAATAGAATTTAGAATGACGAGACAAATAGATTGATGGAAGACTTCTTTAATTCTCCCATGGTTGAGGCTAACAACTTGGATGAGGACAGCAATGATGTTTATGATTTACATGTGCTGGAGAGTGCCAAAAAACCCTTCATGAAGGCACAAAAAATAATATTCTATCTGTTGTATTATTGTTGGTGAAATTGAAGGTATCAAATGGTATGTCAAACATGTGTCTCACGCAGATATTAAGGTACATAATATAATATGTCTCATATACATAAATATCGACTTCTTTTTAAGTATTTTTTGTGTCCATTGATATGTAAATTAAGAATGCAATATTTGTATTGATTACTAGTATTTGCATTAACCAATTATTTTTTATATTGTCATAGATTGATAGGTGAATTTTTCTTCACATCGCCATATAAGTTACCTTCCACCTACCGAGAATTATGTGCCATTATGAAATCTATTGGAATGTATTATCATGTTATTGATGCATGTCCCATTGTTCATATTATATATTATGGGAAATATGCATCGAAAACAAAATTCCCACAATGTCAAATTAATAGATATTGAACTGATCAAGTGACAAATAAGGTGCCTCACAAGGTTCTTTGTTATATTCCCATAATTCCACCTTTGCAATGATTGTTCAAGTGCCAAAGCATAACACAATTTATGGATTACCATGCATGGCACAGAAGTGAAGATGGTGTTTTTTGAATGCCTACATATGGTTATGTATTTAAGAACATCGAAGAAAGATGACCGATTTTTAAAGAAGAACCTCATAATGTTAGGCTTTCATTAGCAACTGATGGTGTCAATCCATTTGGTGATCTTGGGTCTACATAATCATCGTGGCCTATTTTTGTTATAAATTATTACCTTCCTCCTTGAATGTCAATAAAGAGGGAGCACACAATGTTGGCAATGATTGTTCCGGGTATTTGTTTATAATGATATTTGTGTTTTAATGTAGCATTTCATTTGGCTTGTTCATTGCTTAATTTCACACACATACACACACACACAAGGTAGTAATTATGTGTACTTTAAACCAAATAGGTAAGTACAAAATCAAATATATGAATGTATATATTGAGCCTCTTGTTGACGAGATACTAAAGTAATGGGATGGAATCACTATGCACGACATCTCTAGATAAATAGATTAAAGAATATTTTAATTCCATGCAATGATTATGTGGACAATTCATTATGCCCCAAGGCTAACACATTTTTGTGGTATGTAACGCACTATCACACTTCAATAGTATAGAATTTTATGACAATATCATGCATGTTTTTTAAATACTTCATTGTTATATAACTACTACTGGCCTACACAGGTGTGGCTCATTGGAGATTTGCTTGATATGAAATCACGTGTTGTAAAGGAGGCCTCAAGTTCAAATCACACCCAGGCTTACCCGTGTCCCATGCTTGCAGGTTGTTGTGGGGAACCTAGGGGTATAGTGGTAGCGAGAATGGATCCCTGAACCCCGTGTCACGCGAGTACTATCCCGATCCCTAGTTTTCGATTCTCCTAGTAAAGAAAAAACTAATGCCGGCATTAATCAATATCTTGCATGTCTTCAAATAAAGGGAAAATTTGCATGTCCAATTTGTGGTCATAGGATGAAATCTCATCGTTCAAGAAGTTTAGAAAATGAGTTGTTTGATGAATATAGGAACTTCCTCCCTAAGAACCATAGGTATCAAACAACCAATAAACTTATGTTCAATGGGAAAGAAGAGACTACAATAAAACCATGAAGAATAACACACCACCTATTGAAGTTGGAATATAATAGAAATTGTCAATGTAATGAAATCGTCTATGTATCATATGCAATGTTTTACAATTATGATTTTTTGTTGAATTCTCATATTCACCGTATATAACAATTACTATTCGTAATTTCATTTATGTATCATAAATATCATTTTCAAGGCAGTGAACAACTTCCACAAGGAATGAAAAAACACCCCAAACACTTCAGTAGGTTTTCATGCTATGAGCACCTACAAATAGTTCATTTGTTTGATACAATTCATATCGGTAAAAACATAACAGAAACATTGTGAAGAATCTCATATGGAAGGAGTGACAGAAAAAAAAATTCAAAATTTGTAATGACATTCAGGAATCCAATACAAAATATGATTGAGTCAAATAGAAATGGAGTTGACCAGATCAGTCTTCCATGGTTATTTATAGAGAAGGAAAGCAATGTTGTAAAAGAGGCCATTTGGAAAATTAGATTTCCAACCGAATTTTCTTCAAACATAAAAAAAAATTATTTTAGCAAATAAAGGTGAATTTGTTGGGGTAAAAGCTCATGGTTGGCATACCTTCATTAAGGTAATTATTCTGGTAGATTTCTATATATAATGGTAGTAATTATTTTAATCTATTTTAATTTTGTAATACTTCTTTCAATCTATTTTCAATAAAATAATGATTTTTTTTTTGTTATAATATGTTCTACCTCTATCTATCCCTGACATCATTGACAACAATATAAAACAAATTATTTATGATCTTGGAAAATACATGAGGTAAATAAAGAATTATATGTAAAAAATTTGTTGCATAAGTTGTTGAACACATGTGTTTTACTTGCAATGTATATATTGTTTGTGTTCAAACCTTTGTTTTGCAATGTATATTTTGTTTATGTGTGAAAGGAAAAAGTATCTACCTCCAATATTTTTCAATGTGCAAGAGAAATACCTCGTACAGCAAGTGGAGGAGATTGAAATGTGTGGACCTGTGCATACAAGGTCAATGCAGATGGTGGAAAGGTACTTGAAATCATTGAAGGATTTGGTTAGACAAAGAGAACTTCTTGAGGTTCTATGGTGGAGGGATCTATGGTGTATCAACCCATGGTGTATGTTAGTTAGTATCTTCCTAAACTGGCTAGAAACATTAGTGTGCATCTCATTAAGGATGCCAACTCCCTGAAAAGATTTGAAGGTTGGTAGGTCCAACTCAGGAAAGGTAGACTGAGGAAAGTGAAAGGTATAAATTAGATGGTTTAGTTCTATAATACTTTCCATTACCAATTTTTATCTATATTGTACTTATTACTTTTTTTATAATTCCATCAATTATTAATATTCGTCATTCTTATTAATTTATATTATTTTCAGATACAGTCGATCAAGAGTGGGATGCACTACATTTATACATTGCAAACAATATTTATTGTATAAAGATATGGATTGAACAATGTAAACAACGTGATGGTAGGTTATCATGGGAAGGAGTGGATACATTAGTTAAAGGAGCTCACTATAATCAATATACCAATATTTTGCAGAGGGAAATCGATTTTGCAGTACATGGTTTAAAAGACATATAGTAAGCATATTCACCCACTTTTTAGTTATTTTCCATTATATTGATGTAGCTAGTGGTGTTTTTGTTAAATATTTTCTAATACAAAATATGTTTATTAATTGACAATTCATTTTTTATGTGTTGGGAATATAACAGTTGAAACACCACAAGGACATGTGGTGCAATGGCTATAAATTTCAAATAAAAAATTTGGATGACAATAATAAAACCACATATTCTAGGATAACTGTGGTCTTTCAGATCACTAATGTTTCCTCTAGAAGTGGCAGACATCCAACAATATTGGAAAAGAGATACTATGGGTATTTGGAAGATACAATTGAGTGTGACTGTGGATCCTTCCAGTTAGTTTTATTTGAGGTCAAATGGTATAGGTTATGAATGAATGAACATGATCTCGAAATAACTATTATTGAGCATGCCATAGATTACCATGGTTAACACAAGGACATTTCAGCTAGGTACAGAACCCTATCTCCTTCCAATCCAATGTGATAAGATCTTCTATTCATAAGTAGGTTTGTCATTTATTGTTAGATATAATCTAAGAGGAAGTTTTGTAAAGTATAATGTACCAGAAGAAGATTATATCGAAGAAGAAGATGATGCAGAGGATCATCATAAGGTAAATGTACTGTCAGATGAAGAAGTCGAAGAATATGAGAATCCAAATGTATATATCATTTTTCTCGAAGATGATGTTATCCAAAATTACATCGATGACTATGTTGATGTGGCCAATCTGTTCAGCATCGATTCTGAAATATTGGATGATATATATGTGGATTACGATGAAGAATAATTTCAATGATATTTATAAAATGATAATGAATGACATAATCATAGTCACAATCACTATAAACATCGTCGTCGTCATCATTATCATCATCATCAGTGGCATCATTATCAACGTCATTGTCATCATCATCATCACTCTCTTCATCGTCATGATAATAATTATCATAATAATCGTATTCGTCATCGTCATCATTGTCAGTATCATCATCATCATCATCATTAGTAGCATCATTATCAACATCACTATCTTCATCATCATCATTGATGCCATTGTCGTCGTCATCATCATCATCATCACTAGATATTCCTCATCCTCATTTTCATCATCGTCGTCGTCGTCGTCGTTGTCATCATCGTCGTCCTCATCATTGTCATCATCATCATTTATTTCATTTACATTTAAGGGTTGTTTTGTTACTTGTTATATATGCATGGTAGGGTTATGAGAGGGATTGAGAGTGATGTGATGGGGGGCATATGATCTTCCACCTTCACATGGTTTGTCATGTTTAGTATAGAATAAATTATTCTCAAAACCAAGAGAAGTTCATCATCGTTATCATCGTCGTTATCAACATCATCATCATCATCACCATCACCATCAATATCATCATAATCATCATCATTTTCATCATCAGCAACATTTTATTCATCATCGTCGTCATCGTCGTCATTATCAACATCATCCTCGTCATCATTATCATCATCAACATCATCATCATCGCTATCATCATCACTGTCTTCATTGTCGTCGTCATCATTATCATCATAATCATCATAGTAATCATCATCATCGGCATCATCATTTTCATTGTCATTACGATCATCATCATTGTGTTCGTCATCATCATCATCGTTGTCATTGTCCTCATCATCATCATCGACGTCGTCGTCATTATCATCATCATCATCAATATCTCCATTGTCGCCATTATCGTATTCGTTGTCATCGTCCTCGTCATCATTTTCTTCCTCATCCTCATTAGCTTCATCACCATCGTCGTCATTTTCTTTTTCATCCTCATTAGTTTCATCACCATCATCATAGTCACCATAACTATGTTTGCAATGTTCAAATGTGGAACTTGGAACACCGACAATTTGTAGTACAATGAATATATTCCTAGTTTGAAAGGATTGATGTTGAAAAGTGGATGGAGATGTCACATGAGTGATATGTTAGATTCAACAAAGAAAAATGATTGTGATATTCCAATGTACTCGCTGTAAGATAGGTGTAAGGGTTAGCTATTATGAAACAATGAGAAATGTATTTCTTACCAATAATGTTTTCTTCCAAACCCAAAGGATAAAAGTGTGTGAAAACAAACTAATATATAGAAATCCATTTCCACCCAACTAATAAACCACACCTAGCAAGGATTTACGGCTTGACAATCTTGGTTGGCCCAGAATTGGCATTAAAAAAATTGCTTTCTAGCAAAATTCCAAAGATGAGTTTGGGAATGATTTTGGTTTGTGATCGTTGCTCCAAAAAGACAAAGTTTTGTTTATTATAAAATTATAACCCAAGGATATTGATCATTTCTATGTTAACCTAGAACATTAAATATTTAAAATCCACTTCACTTATCATAGAGTTGATTGTGCTGCTTCACGAAATTTTAATATAAATGACAAAAAATGACAAGTTTTGAATCCCAGTGATCAAATGTCATCCTCTAGTTGAGGTAGGATAAGGGGCACTCAAAACACCTTGGCCTTGATCATAGTTCCAAACAATTTGAAGCTTTTCCTATGGTAGAATTATGACCCAAGGGTTTTATTTATTTCTAAACAAACATGTAACTTAAAAAATCCAACCACTAAAACGATCAAACTCTAACCATGGTTCTTTGTGACATTCCAACATAAATGATAAAAGAAAATGGGACATTTTGAGTGTCAGTTGTGATAGTGCAAAACCAATAATAAACCTCCTAACCCCCTAAACCTCAAGCCTCCTAACCCGTAACCATCCTAACCTCCTAACTCCCTAATGACTAACCCCCTAATCCTCCTAGCTCCCTAGGGCCCTTAAACCTATAGCATCCTAACCCCTACCTGCTAGACTATAATATATAAAACAATTTATGTTAAAATTAAAAATTTAAAAATATGTGATATAGTATGTCACATATAATTTCATAAGTAACTCTAAACCAATTCCTCCAAACCAATTCACATCCAGTCTAAACCAATTCTCATCCAAACTAAACCAATTTACATCTAGTCTTAATATGTGATCGTCGACATTCCTCTAAACTAATTCAAAACCAGTGTTAAATCGGCCTTCATTCTAAATCGATTAGCTTCCAGTCTAAACCAATTCACTTCTAGTCTAAACCAATTCAAATCCATTCTTAATATGTGAGCATCAACCTTCCTCTAAACTAGTTCACAACCAATCTTAAATCGATACCCAAATTGAAATAGCTCTAACCCAATGCAAAATCACCAATTCAAAATCAACGCCCAAACTAAAATAGCACTAAACCAGTGAAAAATCATGCATGTGGATACTTTTAGACACTTACATAGGTAGTTGATAAGTGGATTGACAATGGAATCTTCCATCGTTAGTAGACCAAATTGAATACAAGGTTTTCCTAGCAACTATTTTAGTAATATTTCTCTCAGTGACTCGTCCCACATTGTTTTCTCAGTAGCTCATCCCACATTCTATCCAATACACAAGCCAAGAACTTTGTTTTTACCTTAAAGCACTAAACAACTTGCATATATAAATTGGGCATAAAGTATATATCTCTAAACACTAAACACTAAGTATATATCTCAATAAACTCGCCATTCATATTGAACTGAAGTTTTTAGCACTAGCATAGTTACTTCCCCTTCCACACATGGTTGATCTGCACAATACAACTCAAGTAGGGTTGTGATCTGGACTCGTTCCATTTCTTCTTTTTGTATTCTTTGTTGACATGGTTCTACAACCTCCTAAATTTTTGCTCTTTTTCATCTTTTGTCTCTTTCTAGTTTTTGAAAACCTGAAGGCTTTTATCCTTCCATTCTTCTAGTTCTTCTCTCTGACTATTCATCAAGTGTCTATTCTCTTTCACTCAATTGATGTGGTTGTCTTCTTTTAAGTGCTCTTACTTTCCCTAGTATTTGTCCTCCTAATGCAAGTCGACTAGGGGTTTTCATCTTCATGGAATCTCACAAATGTTTTACCCCCTCCGTTGACACAAAGTTTACTCTTGGTCAACAATGGGGTGCACAATAGTCATTTGCTCAAAAACTATTTCCACTCTTCGTGCACTTTGTGGAGGGGCGAGGGCAAGGGTGAGGGCGAGGGGGGGTGTAACAAAGGCCACACTTCTACAATATGGTCATGCTTATGACATATGAAGCACTTGATTTTACCCAAGTCCTTCCCACGCTATAAAGTTGACATCTCAGTCCTTACCTTACCCTTAATGGGTCCTTTACCTTTGCCCTTCTTTGTTTGACCAAATAAGGCATAACCATTATCCAATCCTCCTACTATATACAATCATCCCACAGACTTTCCTAGGAGAGAAGATTCTTCTGAACAAAAACACCTTAGGCAACCATTTCCCATTGAGATGGGACCCATTCAATGCTCGTTCACTAGTTCTTTAACATTTTCCTTAATTGATGCAAGTTGGTCTTGAATCTACATGACATTCGTCAAGTAACTAGTAATATTGCCTAATATAATCATATCTACAAATATGAGTTTGGTATGCAATATCATCTTCAACAAAACTTGTCTATGTATGTGTCTTAAACCCCTATCTTTATTTGTCTTTATACTTGAATTGAAACCTAATCTCACAATGAGATGTATGAATATAATTAGTCTAAATCATTAGTGTATAAAAATAAGTTTTATTTGACTTAACAACTAAATATAAGACTTTCACTTTATTACTCGAGTGAATTACAAAATAGATTTTACTCAAATTACATTTGGCATGTTCACCAAAAACTTATGGAATGGTTCATGTCAACCAATTTAGTCTCGTATCAACAATATAGAAGTGGCCAATTATCACGCATGCTTCCTATGAGGACTAGTGACTTATTTAGAGATCATTGTTCGATTGCCAATTTGTCCCTTACATGTGGGACATGTGGTTTCTGCATTAAGTTTCTCGAATACATTTTTAATAAGAATTTTTTATTATAAGCCATCATTTTTTCGTGTGGGATAAATATTAGCTTATCATATGCACATGGCTAAATTCCCTAAAGCTATCCTATTATCCTAGCTCTTTGAACACAAATTACACATTTAGAGCTTAATTTTTTCAATATTAATTAAGATAATAGTTTCTTCTAACATAGAAAGAAAACATTTATTTTAGGTACCATGAGAACCCAAAGACATCAAATTTTATTATATTCAATAGAATTTCATAAGACGCATTGCAACTTGTTTATTGTGATATCGTGCAATCATAAATGAGCGTATATCAACATTATGATAGTATTTTGAGTCGAATAATGATAACATCTAATTTGGGAGCAAGACGAAGCCCACTATTTAATTGGAGAAAAAAAATTACAACATTATTTTGTGCAACAAGGAAATTAGTGTGGCCGAGGAAACTAATAGAAGTTGTAAAGGGTGTAACAAAGATGTCTACCTATCTTGACGTGTAATAATTAAAGACATGTCACAATAGCAAAATACAATTTCATGCAAGAATGAAATACATTATCACGCAATATCACTATGCTTAGATACAAAATGTACAATTATAGTGCTAGAAAACATGTGGTGCCCTTTCACAAAGCTTATACACAATATAGTAGCCATATATTTTCCCTTTAATTCATCTTATTTGGTGTCCAAAGTCATATCATTTAAAGTCATATCATTTATAGTATAATTGTATAATATGACATACTTTTCAGAAATATCAAGAAATATATGGTTTCTTAAAGTTAAGATATTATTTAACACAGGTGTGACCATTATAATGTCAACGCAATGGGTCCATCATGTCAATCAATAATCTACATCTAAACATACTTCAGATAGAATATTGGGATGAGTAAACTCCTAGATATTCTAGGAATATGTTATCTTTTTATGCATATTTCAACACCATTAGAACAAATTTGAGATATAAAATGGGTCTCCTAAAAAATAATAAACTAATTTATATAATAATAAAATTATATTTAAGAATAAGGAAAAATACAACTTTTTTCTTTCATATTTTCAACATATCTCCTTGTCATTTTACGAGCGAAAGCACTCATTGGATGCAGAATTAAATTATGCATCCAACAAATACCCACACTCCACACTTTTGAGAAAACTCACCCCATGAAAAATGTGAAATACATTTAAAAAGCTCCCGCTCCAAACTTGGGTAAAACCACAAAGAGATAAATTGAATATACGAATTAAAAAAGTTGTTATTTTACTCTTTTCTTGAAAATCTATTGGTTTTTAAATTCAATGGCATTTTTTTCTTATGAGATCGCTCGTTTTCTTAGGAGGCCCATTTTAGACCCCAAATTTGCTCCAAGGCCTTAACTAGGTTCTATTCACAAGTTCCTTTAGCACCTTGAGGTAGTCACAAGGGCACCCAAAGGTAAAGACCTTATGGCATGAGGTCACTATCTAAATGCACATATTATGGATCCAATCCCTCCCCAATGGACTCATTAAAGCCTCCCATTTCCCATAATGTTGATGTCATAATACATATTATTATTCTTCAACAATAAATAGAATCCCTTTCAAAACCCCACCAAGGTTTCTTATTTTCTCCCATGGAAGCTATTGAAGGGGTTTGAGCACACCCTACTTCTCCATATCCCACCACTTCTCCCAATCTATAACAGCATTCAAACTTTTGTGAATCGCAACAACCAAAAAAGTAAAATTAAATAAAAACAAGTCAACATCCCAATTTTTCAAGTGGAGAAGGATCATTGTACCTCACTATTAAATCTGTTGGGAAAAAGAAGCCTCCCAATTCATGAACATCCTAACTTGGAACTGTAAGCAACTAAGAAGTCAAGAAAGATTAAAATATGCCTAAAAGCAACGATGAATGAAAAGTCATTGTTGTTCTTCAAAAAATTAAACTAGATTAGATATGCTTTAATAAATTAAAAAAGGTTATCAACCCATGTTAGATATGCTTTAAGTGACGCTTATTTTGTAAGACTTTTCACTGCTAATGAAATTTCAACTCCATAGGATACATATGGTGCTAAAAGATTTTAAGAGAGCTTTCAACAAGGATAAATAAAGGTGTGACAAAGACCATATTTTCTTCGTAAGGATAATAGAACAAATCTATACTAGAAGTAAACCCACAATCAGTATAAGAAATGAATGTCTTCTCCATGTTTATTAAAAATGATCTCAAACCATTTTAGTTATTATTTGAGATAAAATAAACAATAAATAATGAGTTGAAATTGAGTAAGAAATGATATGAAAGTACAACCTTTGAATGCCCTGGCACAATAGGACAGGCATTAAAATTGAACAAGATTGGAATATGAAACTGAATTTTTTCACAAGTACTTCGATAGCCATGGAAGATCCCTGTCCTCCTTCAAGGCAAAAGATACATCGTCACTGTTACCAAAAGACATGGAAAAAAAACAAAGCTCAATTATTTTCCATCCATCCAGTAAAGAGCAATTTCAAATGATTTCAAACCCATAGTTGCATGCTTAAATTCAAACTTAACAATTGCCTCACATTCCTAAATAAGGTACTTTGATTTCATGTTATCTTTACAAATTTCCCGAAGCACCACAATACTCATCCACTTGTATACAGTCCAAGACAATGCAGCTAATGTAACAGCATAGAAGCTTTACACCCACAATGTAAAAAATGGCCAAGTTCAAATAATGATAATAATTTCTCCCTCTTTAGTTCTGGCATTCCCCATCTGTATTCAAAACTATAGAATAGCATTGTCTATTAAGTAAATGGCCTCTGTTATCTACAGAAACTTTTTGGAGACTTAAAAGCAAGCAGACTTATATTTGCATGCATACTGATTATTCATGTCAGGACATACAAACGTTGCAAGCAAAAATATGGAATACTAAGTGGCTGGTTACTAATAACATCCATCTTCTTTTGTGGTGTTTACATGGCTAAGTTGTTTAAGGCAAACAGTATAAACTTTAACAGACATTAGCTTCAATCCTTCTAAATTTAAAAAATATATATAATACATCAAATATTCTTTTGAGATTTGTATAGAACAAATGTTGCTCGTGGTTACTGATACCCTATACTTCTAGACAGTTAAGGTATGAAGTGTGACTTGCAAGGTGAGATTCACCATAATATCCATCTTCTTTTGTGGTGTTTACATGGATAAATTCTTCATTGCAAACAGTATACCTCTAACGGACATTTACTTCAATCCTTCTAAATTGTTAAAAATTATAATACATTGAATATTCTTTCGAGATTTTTAAAGAACAAATGTTACATGCGGTTACTGATACCTTCAAGATTTCCATTAGTACTTCTAGACAATTAAGGTATGAAGTGTAACTTGCAAGGGGAGATTCATCATACTCATCGGAAAATAACTGAAATTTATTGAACAGAAAACCTTGATTACCTTGGAAAGTTGAGTTGTAATTTTTGCAAACGATGCCTGAAGCCTGGTTCACAAAGGAGTATCCGACAGGCACCAAGCCTACAACTGCCAAGTCAAGGACAACTTTTTAGATAGAAGTTGTGATGTCCAATATAGTGGAATGATGTACAGATAAGATCTAGTTTCATGCAAAATGAGGGTTAATTGTTAACAACCATCTAGATATCCAGTTATATTTATCTAGCAAGCCTGATGTTAAGAGAGATGAACAAAACTGCAAGATCAACTAACCCAACAGAAAAAAGTGTGTCCCAATCAGGGCACTGCTCTCCATTGCTTCTGCAAAGGAAGGAAATAGAAATTGCAAGCTGCAAAAAGATACAAAATATCCAGCTGCAGTCAACGTTTAAATTTCTAATCTAGACAAGGGAAACAATGTTGTGACAAAATAATCTAGTTATTGGTAGATCATAAAAGTAACCTTTTCAAATGATGTTTCTGACATCCCTGTTTTGTATTGTTCATAAACCATTGCTACCAGAAAAATTTTGGCCAGTCTTGAGCATCTCCTCATCATCTGGACAGCAGTATCAACCAAGCAACAACATTGATTTCATGTTTATAAATAAGAAAATACATTTGGCAAAGCTGCCCTGTTTACAACACATTTAATTAATATCCAAAACTTATTAACAAAAGCGAACTAGCATACCTGGATGTGAGGAGCTTGGAACATTTCATGTATTGCAGCTTCAATATCTGCCATGCCTACCAAACTTTTAACTGTACCTGGGGAGTTATAATGCTCCATGTTAATCATAACCCAAGATTATTTGCCATTAAAACAAGTAATGAGATGAGCAAATAAAGACTTTGTATTTATTGTTAGCCACCTTTGTTGGAATTAGATCCATTTATGGTATTACCGACAGATGTGATTTGTTTAAGTCTGAACTCTGCAAGTTCTGCAGCACGTCTACATAGCTCCAATGCTCGACGTGCATCCCCAGACACTGCTGCAACCTGTAATAGATTTTTTCCACACTTTCAGTTTATTAAGAAAACAATTATAACATCTTTGCAGTAAAATGCCATGAATTTTTCACTTTCTAGCCTCTATAGTACAGAAATCAGTCTGACATTCAGGAAAACTAGCAAATCTCTTTATAAGATTTTCATAATCTGCATACCTTGCGTGATGCAAACTCAATAGCCTGTTTTTCAAATGCATCAATTCCATTAAGACGACTAGAAATGATTTCTTGCAGCTGCTGGTGAGAATAGGGGCCAAAGCATAACCTTTGCATTCCCATTCGACTTGCTATACGTGGAAGCAACTTTTCTGGTAGATCCATTGTATTTGCTATACCTGTTAAGCCCAAATGTAAGAAGATATTTGAACAATCTAAACATCAAATAATCAATTGGCTTCACTTCCAGATAGGAATATAGATCATAAATGGATAGTTTACCTATAACTACCAACCGTGACCAAGCTCTTGTGGGCCAATCAAATATGTTGTATAGAACCTGCAGCCCAATATACATGACATTAAAAGGTGATTATCCCATACTCAACTTCTAGTGTATAACAGGCAGTTCAAAATCACAAATGAATATGCTAATGTCCATGGTCTGGACTCTGCAGCTTCAAAAGGTTTCTTCGCAATTTTGAATTTCCGAATCCGATTTGCCTATAGATCTACAAGAAACATGCAACATGAAAATAGAGATGTGTCTTACCGACTGATTTCGAGTGACAAGGAGGTCAAGTTCATCTACAAGTAGAACACAAGGTTGATTATCTTTGCTTGAGTGTTTTGAATCTGAAAAGCGCTGATTTAATAAATGAAGGGCCTTTTTCCAGCCTACCCGATGTCCAGTCAATGCCTCATAAAGGACCTGAAAAAGAAGAGCACAAGCAAACAAAGAAGGTAAATACATCTAACCTTATTCAGGTATTAAAATTTTATATAGCCACAAAAAACATTACCTTGTAGAGGTTCTCTGGCTGGGCAAGTTTCAGCCCGTTGATCTCCACAAATCTATAGGGCTGAACAATTCCAGCATCAACTTTTGCCTGGAGATTCTTCATGACCGTAAGAACAGTTGCAGTCTGAACATCATGGTCCATATCTATCAGCGTGGCTAGTGATATGATCTAATGCAATAAAATTGGCACAATATGAAAGGATAGAAAACAAAAATGAAAGAAGATTTCCTAAGTGAATATTTGGAACCCAGAGTCATTTCTCATATTCAGATTTTCGGACCTTTGAAGAAATTAAATTGCAATTTATTCATAGCCAATAAACTTGCCTTGCCAGTCCCTGGCACACCATGTATATAAAGACATCTACCCAGACATTGATTGCCTGCAGCCAGTGCTCCTGTGACAAATCCAGTTATCTCGTCTATTTCTCTGCTTGTGACAAAAGCAACAGTTCTCAATGACTAATCAAACAAGCAAATTATCTACTAGAAATGCATTTCATATTAATGGTTCAACATCACAACTGCGATGAAAATGATTCTTCAAGCAAGCATACATACTTGTTTCTGCAAGGCAATGATCCAGGAGAGGAAGCTAACATAAGAGTTGTTTTTGCTTTTTCAAGATCAGTCTGCTTGCGACGTCTTACATCTGGAATTCGTTTTGCACCCACTTTTTCCAGTCCAACAATATGTCCCCTGTATACATTCTGTGTTTACAGAACATCAAGAATATATCTAAAAGGCAAACAATACCTAAGTAGAAAAATGCTAAAGGATAGGTTGTACCACAGCCTTTGCAGAAAGAGGAGCTTTCTGGCTAGATGGAGTCTTGGCTGTTAATCTGCCATTCGTATGCTTCTGATCACACTCTTCATCCTCAACATCATCCTCAGAATCCTCAGTAGAATCCCAATCATTCTCACTAACTGATGTACTATCACTCTGCAACAAGAGTCAAGTTCAGATGGTCAGAATTTTATTTAATAATAGCAAATCAACGTAGCTGTGTTATCAGTTCATCAATGCAACCATAAGATAAAAATGGCCATCCTACATAGTTCAGTGGAGTTTACCTCTTTCTCGCCATCTGCATCTGCCAGGCGCTTGAAAGTGTGCCAATGAATATCATACTCATACTCACAGAAAAATACATCGTCTCCCTCAGTAGCTTTCTCAAATTCTTGAGGACCTTTAACATAGCAATGTCTCAGGATGGACTCCATCTGCACATACAAGATTCAAGATTTTTCCAGAAACCTGTTAATAGATTACAATAAAAAAAATAAAGGACAGAAGTTACGACAAAAATAGATCCTGCAGTACGCAAATTTATAATCGACATCAATAGGTACCCATGAAACAAGATCGCAGTCTGAACAAATACAAAGTTAAGAAGGTTCAATAAACAGGCATACCTTTTTCCCAAAGAGGTCACAAAAGTTTTGGATACCAAAACTACAGTTTAAAAAATCAACAGACTAAGAGTGACCCTAGTTTTGTAACCAAATAACTGATGAAATAGAGTTTTGAGATATGCTAAAGGCCATAAATAAAAGATTTCAACTTCTTCTGTCTAACTTTGTTGACCTAGATTTATCAAGACCTGCATTAAATATAGTCTCGAATGATATCTGTATCTGAGTTAAACTAAATATCTTGTTACCACGAGGTTCAAGAATACAGTGACAGGATAAGATTCCTGTGTGGCCAGATGCTACCCCACAATTTTAAAGGATGCATAAGATGAGGATGTTGACATAAAATATTAACTAATATAAATATTAATTTTCAACAATCTAAAAAAATATAAAAGTTATTCCAAACATGTAATACAATAAGATGCAATAACACATACAATAAACACCAAACAGAGTTACTATACAAGTACCATAACGGATAAATCGTCAATTTTCTCTTATTAATGAAAATGAAAATACAGTAGAAACATCAGACAAATCATACATGAACAGGATTATAATTCATCCTATACACAACAATGTCAACTTATATAGTGCTGATAAATTATAGTATTGAAGCAGAAGTGCAGAATATTCAAAATGTACAACAAAGAGCATTTATTGTACACTCCTCAAGGTGTTCCAAAGATAGATGGGCCTCATCAGCTTCACCGCTATCATTATCACTATCATCCTCCTCTAGAATAGGAATCCAATGGCACACCAACCAATTCCAATTATCCATTTGTAAGATGTTGCTCATTAACCCATTACAGTGATCAAATACCAAGCTAACAAATCTCTCGAGTTTCCTTTGTAAGCATCCACCACCATCCATTGGGTTCATCCTAGCCAATGGTCAGCCCATACTCCCTCATCTTTGTGTTAAAGGGATGTCTAAGCTCAGCAAAATATAGACCCCTTATAGATTACCCTTGCCTCTTTTAAAATGCACATCTTTGAGATGGCCTTTTCGAGTCCCTCCACCTCAAGGTCATCTATATAGCTTGCTCTCTAGTAGGCCTCCATAGACACCATTTTGGGTTGAGAGAAAATGCAGTCATGTGAAGAGGGGCATTCAGCTTAACCCACCTTTCTACACAATTTTAATTGTCCAAAGAAAGCCAACGTAAGATCCCTCTAAAAATTAATCTCCCTCTCTTGTTAGTTTTTCCTCTAATTCCATATTTGATTTACACGTTCAATTATTTTTATCCCAAACAATCATAAAATGCTGAAATAATAATTATAAACACACCAGAATTCTAACTCATATGCAGCAGAAATATACACAGAAAATTATCAGATTTGAAACAAGTAATTTACCTTAGAAAAACCCAACATGGGGAAAACCAGCAAAGTGTTTCTTTATTATTCTTTAGCTCCAAGAGAAAATTACAAGAAATTACAGCGACAAGTTTAGCTTAGCTTAGCTCTGGAAATCAACTGATGAAGAGCATCAACACCATTCCAATCCACTGAAAACCACTGCCTCATCTTCCTCAACAATCCTGGAAGCAATCTAACAGGCTGTCCATTGCCCTGTTTTGTCAGCTCTCTGAAAGATTATCTTGTTGCAATTTCTCTCTTAGAATAATAAAAACACCTTCCAAGTTAGGTTAAACACTAACCCAAGACTTCCTGCTTGAGATTTTCACAATATCAAGGCTTCTTTTGTCTCCCAAGATCTCTCTCTTGCTTCTCTTGAGAATAACCCTTCTCAAAAGCAAGAGCACTCTAGATGTGAAGAATGTGTCGAATGCGTCTTCTTAGATCTCCTTTTATAACTTTAAAATATGGAAATACCATGGGCTCTATACCATGGGCCCTCCAATACCATGGGCCTTTCAATATCATGGGCTCAATAAAAAGACTTTATATAATAAAGTTAATGTCTAGAGAGTATCTTTCGAACAACTTCTACATGCTAGACACATTGCCAATGTAGAAGTAGTTATCTAAGCTACAAAAACTAACACTCCCTCTAAGATACTTTTGGAAGATCTTCCAACTGGATCTATCTCCAATCCCACCACATCATCCACTGTTGTAGTTGCTCCCTCTGAATTGAAAGACTTCCCTGCCACCTACTTTGGAATCTGCTATGAAGATTTGTTCTTCCTAACCATGCTCCTAAGAATCTCCACTTGCTCTTGAGCATCCATCAATGCAAGCTCATACTAATTGGTCCTGACAATACTAGAAGAAGCCTCACACCCATTTTCTGGATTAGAAGATCAAGTCCTCAATATCCTTCGGAGCCTCCTGCTCACTCTCTATCACTGACATCAATTCTCAATCCAAGATCCCCTTGGACCCACATATAGGCTAACCCAAGAACTTGTACAACTTACCTTGTTTAACACGAAGCATCATTGTTGCATCTTGGCTAGTTCCCTCTAAACGTATTACCACCTATCCATCTTGGAGTACAACCCCATATCAATTGTCCTATAGAGTTGAGATTGAGAGCAAGTTCATCTTCAACTCTGGAACATATATCACTCTTCCCACATCCAGAGATCCTCCTGACCATAGCTGGAATAGCACTGTTCCAAACCACTTTACTACATGTATGGTGTTGACCCCACAAGCCACATGATAATCTAAGTTTGTCTCTAAAACACTAAGGAACACATCCCCATCATATGTCTAGATGCACCACTGTCCACAACCCATGCATCACTATCCTCAAGCAAGGCACTTTTAACACCAATGCCAAAAAGACAAGAAACCAATGAGAATTCATTCTCAAACATGGTTGTAGACTCATCAACCTTCGTTGATGTTGCAGCCTATGTCCTCCCACTGCCTTTCTTCCTACTTGGACATTGACTCACATAATGGGGAAACTTGTGACATGCAAAGCATTTAACTTTACCCTTGTCCTTCTTCTTCCCATCATGACAAGACTCCTCCCCTCCATATTCAGCTTGGTAGCCCACTTGCTCTTCCTTATGTTACTTGCAAGAGAAATCCTCATCACCATCGCCTTTTAGCTGCTTGCTATGCAAAAAGTGTTTTAGTGCTAACAAGTTGAAGCATGAAACTTCAACAACTGATGTGGAAGAAGGTAATCATCACTAGAAACACAGAAATGGAGATCGTACGAAATTCTTCTTCATATCAACATTATCAGGTATTGTTCCCACCACTAGTGATACATGGCTTACAGATAGTGGTGCTTCTAAACATATGACTGTTTATAATGAGAATCATTAGAAGTCGCTGAGAAAGAATGTCATCTCCGTGTTGTACTTGGAGATGGTGCCAACTACATTGTGAAATGATTTGGATCTACCTCTCTTCAGTTAGAATCCAATGACTTACTACACCTGAATGATGTGCTTTATGTACTTGGTATGAAAAGAAACCTTGTCTCTATATCTGCCTTAGAGGACAAGGGATGTAGAGTTACATTTGCAGATGGAAATGTGCTTGCATGGCACAACAATTCTAACATGAACACAATAAAAGTGATTGTTGTAAGGGAGGAGAGCTTGTATCGATTGAGCACCTTACAATTTCAAGCTTTAGTCCATGATTCCACCAACTTAAATGAGCTATGGCACAAAAGACTAGCTCATCTAGATTATCAAGCTCTCCCAACATTAAGGAACATGGTGACAAGTCTACGAGTGATTCATGTCGACCCAGATGGTATATGTAGAGGATGTGTACTTGGTAAGATTACTAAGGGTTCCTTTTCGAAAAGTGAAAGCAGATCCAAGGGAATATTGGATCTAGTCCACTTTGACTTGTGCATACCCTTGATTGTTACTTCATTGGGTGGTTACAACTACTATGTAACATTTATTGATGCACTCACGAAAGACGTGGATACACTTTCTCAAGACCAAGGAATTTGAGGAAGTACTCAGAAGGTTCAAAGAATTCAAAGCACAAGTCAAGAATCTGTCAGGAAGAAGGATTAAGATCATGGGATTAAAAAATGGTGGAGAATATACCTCTACAGAATTCAATGATTTCTGCAAGGAAGTTGGATTTAACAAGTAGCTCACAGTTCCCTACAACCCTCAACAAAATGGGGTCGTAGAAAGAAAGAATAGAACAATTGTGGAGGTATCCAAAGCCATAATACATAACCAGACTCTACCAATGTTCCTATAGACAAAAGCTTCTAGAACAACTGTTTATGTACAAAATAGATGCGCACATAAAATCTTGAAGAATATGACTCCAGAAGAAGCTTTCACAGGAGTGAAGCCAAAAGTGGGCCACCTTCGTATCTTTGGTTGCCCGGTCTACATTCATGTGCCCAAGGATAAAAAGGATGAAGCCAAAACCTTCAGGCAATAAGGGAACATTCGTGGGATACAATGAGTCTTCAAAGGCTTACATAATATACATCTTAGCATCAAGGCAGATCGAAGTCAGTAGGGATGTGACCTTTGAAGAGATGGCTATCCAAAAAGGAAGAGGATCTAATATGGAGATCGATGATGACAAAGAGATGAGATGATCTCCCCCTCCAGTAGTTAAGAGGGAATTTAAAGAATAGAATGAACCGATCAATCCCATTGATCCAGTTGAGCTAGTTGATGCTGTTAGAAAGTGGCAACAAGGAAGGTCTTCTATCATTTGCATGTGTTCTTGCTTGATTGAAGACATTAAACAAGAAGCCAGATTGATCATTGCCTTTATCCAAAGTTTAGACTTAGGAAAAGTGCATTATGTAATCTGATTTTAATTTGACTTAATGGAGAGACTTTTATAAAGTTCAAGTGAAATATAATATAAGTGATGGCTACCATTGATCTCATCGAAGGATCTCATCCATTGATCCATAGTGAGAGTTAGAGTTTTTGCTTACCCATTGAGTTAAAAGGAGATTGATTTGGTGGATAGGACATAGACATAGTTGCCTTGGCAGTTGGCACACACATTGCTAGAGAGATTTCTTGCTCATAACTTTTCAGCCGTAGAGTGAGAGAGAAGTTTGCAGAAGAATTTTCAGAGACTGAGACAAAAGAAATCTCCTTGAGATCGATAGAGTTGCACAGGAAAATTGTTGGAGGTCGTACAACTGATGCAAGGAGGCCGTACAGTGACGCATGGGAAACTCGCGTGACTTCAGCAAACTGTATGCGGCCGTATAGGTGATGCAGCTGGTCGTATAGGTGATGTCAGCGTCTATACGGTTGGCGTAGAGGCATGAGAGTGATGTAGGCAACCGTACGTGTGACGCCAATGTTCGTATGGTTGACGCAAAGGCGTGAGGGTGACGCAAGGGGTCGAGTGATCTTTGTGGGTTTTTTCTTGAATAAGTTTCAGTTGTACGATTTTGCTAGGTTGGGTAAAATTGATTTCTGGATTGTATTGTTCTATATCTTGCTAAAAAATATCTTCTCGACTGCTGCATCGATTTTCCCATCTTGGGTTTTTTCGAAGGTTTCCATAACGAAAAATATTGGTCTCTATTGGTCTTATTGCTATTATATGTTTTCTCAGTATTTATTTTTCGCTGCAATATTTGTGAAGAGACTCATTTGTGGTTAACAGTCTGGATTGTATTGTTTTATATCTTGCTAAAAAAATATCTTCTCGACTACTGCATCGATTTTCCCATCTTGGGTTTTTTCGAAGGTTTCCATACAGAAAAATATTGGTCTCTATTGGTGTGATTGCTATTATATGTTTTCTTAGTATTTATTTTTCGCTGCATTATTTGTGAAAAAACTCATTTGTGGTTAACAGTAATAAAAAAAATACTGCGTAGCTCAAGATTGAGTTTTAAGGAAATTTATAGATGCTCCCACTTATATTGCAGTAAGTCGAAAAAGTCCTAGATGGGAACGACAGACATTGCAGACTACAGAGAGGCATAGAGCTCCACACGACACTTATCGAGAAAGCAAATGACCTTAGATGTTCTTGAGTAATGTAGCATTGATGAGCCACATCATTGACTCAAAACCTACCACGTATGAAGAAGCATCCAAACACCAAGTTTGGAAGGATGCCATTACAGAGGAATTCCAATCCATCATGAAGAATCGCATATGGGAGGTTGTACCAAGACCTGAGGGAAGTCAGTAGTGACTTCCAAATGGCTTTTCAAGATTAAACACGGAGCAGATGGTACTGTGCAAAAACACAGGGCCAAATTTGTTGCTAGAGGATTCTAGCAGAAAGAGGGAATTGCCTATGATGAAACATTTGCTTTTGTATCTCAATATACTTCCATCATAACCATCATTGTTATTGCTTCAGCTATGTGATGGAAGCTGCATCAGATGGATGTAAAGAATGCTTTCCTCAATGGTGTTATGGATGGATATACAGATACTTGGTAAACTTGGGATTCACCAAAAGTGATGTAGATCCCAATCTTTACTACAAGATTGTAGATGATGAGTCATTGATTTTGGTTCTATATGTAGACGGCTTGTTTCTCATAGGTAATGATAAACTTATTGAATGGTGTAAGAAGGAGCTTGCACCTGAGTTTGAAATGGAGGACCTTGGATTGATACATTACTACTTGGGACTAGAAATATGGCAGATGTAGAAGGAAATTTTCCTATGTCAAGGAAAATACATCATTGGTATCCTGAAGAGATTCAAGATGTTGGACTACAAGTCCATGGCTACTTCAATGGATGCAAATTTGAAGAAGTTGAGGGAATCTGCATCGGATTTTGATTTGTGATCCCACCATGTATCGACAGTTGATTGGATCTTTAATGTATCTGACAAACACCAGACCCGATATATGTTTTGTTGTGAACATTCTCAGCCAGTTTATGAGTGATCCAAGGCAGATTCAATGGGTTACTGCAAAACATGTTCTCAAATACTTACGTGGCACTGAGGGATATGGACTAAGATATGCTTTAGGATGCAATTTGACATTGCAAGGATTTTTTGATTCAGATTGGGCAAGATGTGCTTCAGAGAGAGAATACTTCTGAATGTTGCTCCAGTTTGGATTCTATAGTAATTTCTTGGTGTAGCAAAAAGCAAACATCAATAGCACTCAACAGTGTAGAAGCTGAGTATATGGCTGCCAATACAGCAACTTGAGAAGTAGTATGGCTTCGAAAACTCCTTGTAGGATTGTTTGGTCAGATTCCAGGACCAACTGTGATTCACTGTGATAATCAGAGTTGTATACAAATGTCAATGAATCTCGTATTTCACGATAAGATGAAGCATATAGAGATTCAATATCACTACATTTGTGATATGATGTAGAAAGGTGCAGTTGAATTACAGTATGTTCGAATAGATGACCAAACTGTAGACATTCTTACCAAGCCTCTTCTCAAGATGAAGTTTGATTAATTTCACAGAAAACTTGGTGTAGAAGAAAATTTATCCCTCGTGGAGAGGGAAAGTTGAGACAAACATCTACATTGCTTTCACACTGGTGCCTCTACCCGTTCCAAATCTTAGCTTGGTATGGGAGAAATCCCATCGACAGTGTGAGATGGGCAAGTAGCAAATAGTCGTGTACATTGGTGACCTCTACTCGTTTTGGTTATTAGTCTGGCATGGGAGAAATCCCATCGACAGTAGAGACAAATATGTAGTAGATGGTTGTTTACAATTGTGGCCTTTGCTCGCCCCAGTTCTCAGCTTGGTATGGGAGAAATTCCATCGACATATTGAGACGGGTAGGAAATAGACGATCGTGAGCACTGGTGACCACTACTTGTTTTGGTTCTTGGCTTGGTGTGGGAAAAATCCCATCAATAGTAGAGACGAACAAGTTGTAGATGGTCGTGTACATTGGTGACTTCTATTCACCCTGGTTCTCGGCCCAGTGTGGGAGAAATCCCATTGACACTTTAGATGAACAAGTAGATGAATAGGTAGTAGGCCATTGATCTTAGGCTTGAGGATTGGTTGGATGGGTCTTCTAACTACAATACATGGTGGGGAAGGATATCATTAGTGCTAGAGGAGAACGAGATTTGGAAGTTTGTGGATAAAACTCTCATGCCTCCAATTGATACTACTTTTTTGGCTTCTCATCGAAAGAAGGATGTCAAAGCCTGAAGGATCATTCAGGATGGGGTTAAGGATCATGTTGTTTTTCAGCTTTTTGGAAAGAAGACCTCTAAGGAGATGTGGGAGGCTTTGACAAAGTTTTATCAGTGACAACCACACCAAGAAAATGGTGTTGAAGGAAAAACTCAGGTGTACCATGATGTCCAAGACGAATACAATGACTTATCTTACTAGGATATCACAGGTTCATGATGAATTAGATGTAGTTGGGGAGACAGTGCTAGACTCAAAATTGGTAAGGACAACTTTGAATGGTTTTTTCGAGCAGTGGGCTACGTTTGCTAAAGGGATTATGAGCCGAGAAATCTACGCAAGTGGGAGAGGTTATGGGATGACTTCATCTCGAAAGAGACTCGAGAGGACGTCCTTGTCTCTTCTTGAGTGCAATCTACCCACAACTTGTCAAATTTGGGCAGCTCGGTTCTACCATTTATGGTTTGGATGAAAAACTCCCAAGATGGTGGAAGACTATTTAGGGTGATCATGACAAGCTCCTTATCTTCAATGTGATCTCTACTGATCCTTAGCTTGTCCCAAAGTTCGATGATCCTTATGAAGTATGAGGCGGTTGAGGCTCATCTTCATCTTTGATAGTTGATTCCTCTATGTAAGAGTCAAATTTATACTATAGTGTTCAAATAATTTATTCAGAGTCTTGAACATCTTCCTAGATGTCTTCTTTTCTAAGACTTGCAAAACCAAGTGATCCTTGACTGAGTCCACTAGAATCCTTCTTGCTTTAGCATTACTCTTCCTCCATTGGGACTTGTCTTCTTCAACTTCGAGTTCTAGAACCTTCTCATTGACAAACTTCAAGAGATCATTTTCTTCCAGAATGAAAAGAACTCTAGGGTTGGTAGCCCCATCAAGACGATCTTCAACCTTCATTTTAATCATCTAGTCTGTAGATCTGAACTAGAAACCCTAGCAAGAGTTAGGTCAAAAATGAACTTTTGAATTTAATGAAACTGACCTCATAGGTAGATGTCACCTATCAAGGCAAGTTGAGGGAAGGTGAGGTCGAGCCAAAACAATGGCTTGATCTACACAAAACTTGAAACCCTAATTTATGCAACAACAAAAATAGGTCAAAATGAAACTTCTCGAAACTTGATTTTTCCTTCACCAAAAGATGTGCTTCCCCTAGAGCAAAGTTTCCATAGCTCTTTTTTATGTTGAATGAGGGAAGGCCTTGGAAGGTCAAACCCTAGTTTTCGACAATTGCCTCTTCTAGAACTGTTCTGATACCATGTTAGTTTTTACAAGATAATAGCAATATAACTTAATTGCAAATAAACAATAGGATCTCTAGAAGAAAGATCCTATCGTGGGTAATAATTTATATTTAAATTAAATTTAAATATCATAATGTAAACCAAAAGGACCTTGGTATACCATATTCACATTAAAATGGGCCACATAAATAATAAATGTTAAGAAAATAAGGTGGCATTGGTTCATGGAGACAATTGGAAGCTTGTGGAGTCTTTGGGTGACTAGATTCCCCCACACACTTGTCATGACCTTCATCCAAATTCGAATCCATGAGGAATGTAACGTTCTTGGAGGGTGACGTGGTCACATAGTGTATCATGAGCCAAGGAATTCGAATTAGGAGAGGAGAGTAACTCCCACTTGGAAGGAGATTCCATGCACTCTATGACAACTAATGATGAAAGATTCAATGACAAATATGACAAATTCAAACTTGATTGTAGACCTATGATAAATCTGACATGACAAGGCTAAAAATAGCCACCTTGGAGCATGAAGAAGAAGACAAGTGTCATAGGAGTTACTAAACCACTAAGATGAGTTGGAGGAAGCCCATGGAGGGAAATTCAACCTTAGGAAGCCTCATGAAGTTGATAACAGGATGTCATTAGGAAGGAGAATAGCTTTTGATCATTCATTAATTGGCCTTTGGCATTTTGGAGAGCTTTTGTTTTTCCATTACAAAGTGAGTGTTCACTCTCCCTGCTTGTGAACCAATTTCGAGGGAGTTGGATTCCTTCCCAAGTTGGTTGATGGAGAGTCCTTTTAGGCCTCTCATTGGAGTTAAATGAAGGTGTTTTAGTTGTCGGTCGAAGTCCATACAATTCGAGTTCTCATCTATCTCCCTATTCTCTCTTTCCTTCTTCTCCATTCCCCCACACTCTTATGTTGATGGCACACTTGTTGGAGTGGTGCTTGCACTTTAGTAACTCCTATCCGCCTAAACTATCAACATGTTTGAGCGCATTCATCTCCTTCGAGCCTTATCCCATTAACCCAAGTCTAAACCCATTGACTTGAACAAACATATGGCCATGTCTACTCGCCTGGGTTCATGGTCAACCCTACAACCTCCGTATATCACCCCACGATAGTCCAACTTTTATTCAACCCACAACCTTCCTCTCTCTGGCCGATGAGTTGCATGGCCCTTCTATTTCCTATGGATCCTTCTACTTGCACCCTCTTATCCATGTCATGTGGCTTTCCTTCCTCACCCGTGAGACCCCTTTCTCACCCACTTCACCTTCATCCCCTATCCTTTATCTCTCTATGTTGTCATCCCCTATCCCAAAATCGTACCTTACACCATCAATCCCACCATTCTCTCCCACAACCTTCCATCAACCCCTAATTATTACGCCCATGCTTTCTATCTCGCCTAACCCCCTCTTGGACACATGTCCTTCCTTAAACTTGATCGTTGATAAATTCACGAAGGCAGTCATACTAAAACACCCAAACAAGAAACACAATAGATCAACAACACAACTTGAATTTTGACAACATGGCAACTATCTTTATAAATCCAATAGTTAGATACCTAGATTTGTAGTTTTGCTAGATTATTGGAACAAGTAAAGAAGAAAATGCTCATTCTTTCAACAAAATCTCTAAGGCCATTCACCCTCATGTAAAGAAGAAAAGGCTCATTCTCTCAACAAGAAAATGCAAAGTGCAAGAAGCCCTTCACTTTCTAAATAATGCCTTGCACATTGAAATTCTCTAACTTAAAAACAACACAAGGAGACTCAACCCCAACAAGCCACTCATGAATTCATGGGCACATGTTGTTCAAGAAAGAGACAAAACCTAACCCCCCTCTAGTTGTTGTTGAGGAAGTAGAGAGGCCAAGCTCATTAAGGAGCACACTAAGTAGGCTCAAGAGCTAAAAGTTAAGGTGTGGGGGTTCCCCTTACCTCATCCATTTTCCAATCCCATGGACGTCAGGGCCATGATTCTTTGAGATACCCTTGATCTCCCAAATTAAGTTAGGGTTTTGTTTTGAGTAAAACAAGTGCTTCCGCTCGATTTGAGTAAAACGACAAGGAGATATGTTGAAAATACGAACAAAAAAATAGTTTTTTCTCTTTCCCTCAAAAAATCATAAATATTATTTTATTATTTTAATTATTAGTTTATTATTCTCCTTAGGAGGACCATTTTAGACCTCAAATTTGCTCTAGTGACAGTAGTGGCCTACTCAAAACAACCACAAACAAGCAGCAGCTTCAATCTCGCAGTCCAACCACAACAACGTCCTCAACAACCAGCCTACAAATGGCAATCGCCTACCCTAGCAACCCTCACACATGTTGCAGTCTCAACAAACAACCCACAAATGGTCCACAATACAGGTGACAGCCCATCAAACAACCCATGGTACCTTCACAAACAATCAGCAACAGCAGTGACACCCCTCAGCAGGCTCAGATAGGTTAGTGGTAGCCTCAAGCAAGGCAATGACAGCCTTAGACACGATAGCAGCAACCCCAAATTGACCCTAATAGGTTATGTGACAAAGTTCATAGAACCCGAACCTTGAAGTTTTAAATTCAGCGAACCTCAAGAAAAAAATGAAATTGGTTGATGTTCAGCTTGAGGTTTAGTCAAGAAATTTGTAGTACACAACATTCCAGGTTTTCTTCTTGACAACAGTGAGTGTACTATAGTTTCTATATTGGATAATTTTTAGGAACATTTAGACTAATTTGCTAGTTGGTCGCGACAACAAGAGTCCTTTGTCTAGAGTCTAGAATGTGCTTCGCGTTGTCTATGCCACAATATCTGGCGAGTTATCCCAATGGCCACGACTATTCCAACAAGTTATCCCATGGGCCACGACTATGCGAACACTTTGATTGTGCAGATAGGTCATTGTGTAGACAAGTCTTCCCACTTGAGTAACTTGATGGCTTTATACTACATTTAACTTTGTGCCAATGTGCCCGACAAGAATTCCAAGTCAAAACTACATTTAATTTTTTAGAAGTTGTTGATGCGATATAAAAATATAATGTTTATATCGAATGCAAAGGGTACCATAGTGTAGAGTAAATAATAAATGTCTTTTTATTTTTATTTTTATTTTTATACATTATACATTAAATAATAAATAAATTATATTACATTAGTTGTTATTATTTTAAATAGTAAATGTTTTAATTTATGTATATACATATAGTAAATGTTTTTTTATATATAAATGTATTAAATATTATTTATCATTTATATAATATCAAAATATATTGGATAATTTTATAAAATATTTAAAATTCGAAAACATGTATATTGAGGAACCTAAAGTCAAACCTCCTCCAAACCTCATTGGAAGATTCGAACCTAAATCGAACTTAATGGTCATCGAACCCAAACCTTGTGACATAGCTAACAAGTAGCAGCCTTCTCTTAACAGTCCAAAAACCAATCCATGACTCACAAAAGAGTAGTACAGTAGGAAACAAGAGAGCGCCCAAGCAAGAATAGGATGGAAACCCTAGACTTCTAAAAGGATCCTCCTCCTAATATTTCAATGACTTAGGGTTACGCTACAAAGGGTCAAGACATTATAACAATAGGAAGGTTACCAAAATATAAAACATAAATTAATATCATGACGTCTTAAGATAGGGTACCAAGGTTATGGCTAAAGGTAGGACAACCCAACCAAGGAGAGATGCTAGCACAAGGACCAACAAGCAAGGGTTAACACAAGACAAGGCTAAACATAATTCAACAAGAGGTACCACAACAAAGTCGAAAGACAACCCTTCTACCCACAAGACCAAGGGTGTACCAACAAGCTGGAAAGACAACCCTTCTACCCACAAGGTCAAGGTGTAACAACAAGGTGGGATAAACCAACTTTTATCTCTCTCTCTCTCAATATATGTGGTCCACAAGTGTTCCATAAGACAATTGGAGGTTTTTATCATCACCATATAAGGAATGTTCACACTCAATGATGTGATCCTCTGTTCCTCCCGACTTCTCCTAAAGGTCAAGTACTAGTGACTTCATCAAGGGGTGGTCAATCCCTTGAAGAAACAACCTAGATCAACCATCTAGGAGAGGAGGGCATCGCACATCATCATCTTGGTTAATTGACCAAGATCTGCTTGGTTAACTGAACAAGAATACACTTGCAGGACCTGCTTGGTTCCAGACCAAGAATTTGTGTGGTCCCGGACCAAGATGTCTTTGTCTCTTCCTGCAGGATTTCCTTGGTCCCTATGACAAAAAAATTGTCTGGTCTCTGACCAAAATGCCCTAGAGACATGCTAGGGACTTTGCCATGGCATCAACCTACTCGGTCCTAGACCAAAAAGCCCAGTACACTGTTGGGGGCCCTAAGCTAAGTGTTAGGGACTTACTCTACCTAGTTAAATAACCAAGAACCCTAGTTAACTGACTAGGGTGCCATCCTCCCAAAGAATGGGTCTCGCAGCTGCAATATCTTTAACACCAAGATCTTTGTTTAAGACTTAAAACAATGAATAAGAGCAATTCGATACACATGGTCCATGTTGGTGAGTTGAGTGGGCTATAAATCCCTTAATTACAAATCACTCCCCCTCCTACCTAATCTTGACTTTTTTTCCATATTCTCCCAAACCTCCATTGTTTATAATGTCCTTGGACAGCCCAAGATTCAAGTTACCTTCCCCCTCTCTTGTTACTTATTTTCAATGTTCTGCAAGAACACATCCCCAAAGGTCGAGGGTGCCCTCCCCTCATTTCTCATGCCCCGAGGACTTGGGGACTCCTTGGGAAACGTTTCCCCACGTCCCCTTTTTTCCAAAAACTCAAAGAAACACACAAGGAATGGTCCAAAGAGGTGGGTAGTGTTTGGGAACCCCCTCACAAATAGGGGAACACCCAAATGCCCCTATGCAATTTTTAATTTTTTTTATAACTTGAAAATACAAAAAAAACATTAAAGTAATCAACCTAAAAGCTACCCAACCCTTCTCTTGAAAGCCCAACCCATCCCTTATTCTCACATTTGAAACACTTCTCTTATGCAAACAGATTTCCATGGAGAGAAGCGGCCAATAGCGAAGAAGAGATGACTGATTTGCAAAAGGGAAGGAGTGATTTGCCAAGGGAAGAGCGATTTCATTGCTTAAAGGTTGGAGATTCTATGATAGTTATGACCCAAGTCAAATCTGAAGGATGACATACTGACATGTCAAGCCTGAATAGAGCATCTTGGAGGTCGAAATTGAGAGTTGGGGAAGGCCAAGAGGCTCCTACTCAAATTTGGGAGAAGAGGGAAGGTGAAGAAAGAGGCCACATGGCATAGCATGAGCAGCCACACCAATTCGACTTGGCTTTGGTTTATGGATGGATTTGAAACCTTAGAATACCAATAATGTTTATAAAATACAGGAATCGTCCATGAAAAGAAGTTTTTGTTCATTTCTGAAATTGTCATTTGTGAATTGTGAGAGCTAGTGGATGACTAGTTTTCTTGCTTAGGCCAATTTCGAGGGTGAAAGATTCCCATCCTAGTTGGTGTTTGGAGAGGCCACTCAAGTCTTTCATGGAGCTTTAATGGAGTCTTATTTGCAGGTGTAAGCTACAGGAAATCATGTGGATTCTTCTATTGCAGTACTCTCTCTCAACTATTTCCAGTTTTCACACCATATTCATGCCATGGAGGGATTGCGCTTTGGGTGAGCTATTGATCTCTTTGGGGAAGACTCTAATGCCCATTATCTTATGTTATGATGTATATCCTTTGTATTTCACGTTCAGAATACTCTCAGGTCGAAATACCCAAAAGAATTCATGTAAAAATGTTGAACAATGAAGAAATAGTGTCATTTCCCCACTATCTTGTTGTGAACCATTGTAATGCTGATGATTTCGAATCGGGAGAGCCTTTCATTGTCCATTTATGAATGGAATCAGTTCAATATTCTCTGTTATTCATTCTCAGAAAGTTTCAAGTCGAAATTCCCAAGAGTTGTATGTCAAAATGACTTTTAATGAAAAAACAATGACCATTTCCACTCTATTTTGATATATGCCATGGTAATGCTTATTATTTCGAATGAAGGAATGTATCTCTGATAAATGTATGATGGATGGACTGTAATTAATGTGTATTTCAAGTCTCATGTTCAATACTTAAGCATTGGAATCCATTTTACTCATTTTTATTGCATTGGGAGAAGATTTGGTGCATTTTCCCCAAGGGTCGAAATTGTGACTTGGGAGTTGTTCTGGAAAGAGTCATAACAAACTGTATAAACTGAACCATGATGCATATGAGACTTTGAAAAGGTCCCTTACACATAACCAGCCTCTATTAATAAATTCAAGTGACTTTGGGATCATTTGTGAAGCCATTTCTGGCAATTACCCGAGGGGAATTGGAGCCCCAATTTGCTCGTAAAGGCTCCTACTTTGAACAGAACATTAAACAAGATTGTAGATGTAATTGGGAGGTCAAAAAAACATACATGAGCATGATATTTAAGTTATATTATCAGTCATGTACCTTCAGAGAAAATTTGGAAGCATTTGAGTCAATTTGGAGGTCTAGACATCAAAACTAGTCAAGAGCCAAAATTGAGAAAAATTGGAAAATTGGGCATTTTAAAAAAATTCCAAAAAGAGAACATTACATAGAGAGAGCATCACTTATCACCAATGATGATATGGAGGACCAGACGAAGCATTCCATGATACTTGGGCATTCACTGAATGCTTCCACCACTTCTTCCACATGGTATATTGACTATGGGGTTTCAAGCCATATGACAAGTACATGTGATGTGTTTACCAAGATGACCAAGACAAGCTTGGAATTGGAAGTGGTGTTGGGTGATGATACAATGGTGACAACAGTTGGGCGTGGGATTGTCAATTTTGAGAGGGAGTTCACGGAGCCCATGACACTAAGGGATGTCTTGTACGTCCCTAGGATAAAGAAGAATCTTGTTTTAGTTTCCACTATTAAGGACAAGGGTTTTGGAGCATAAGCCCTAGATGGGAAAGTTTGTGTCCTTCCCAAGGCAACAAGACCATTTGCTTCATATACCATCAGAGTTAGATGTGGGTAACTTTACAAGCTTCTCTTCCAACCTCATCATGCATTGGCACACATTAGCAACAGTGAGTTATGCAAGTTGTGGCACAAGAGGATGGCCCACCTTCATCATTCAACTTTGAGGATGCTAAGAGATATGACTACAAATTTGCTAGTTTGCAACACGAAATAAAGTGGTGTGTGTAGGGGGTGTGCTTTGGGAAAGTACACCAAGACTACTTTTCCAAATAGTGACACCAAATCAGAGGGGGTGCTTGACTTGATTCATTCAGACTTGTGTGGTCCCATGTCATCTGCCTCTTTTACAATATTTGAATACTACATCACATTCATTGATGATTATTCCAAGAAGACCTAAATTTACTTCTTGAGGAGCAAGAAGTCAAAAGAAGTCTTGAAGAGGTTCCAAGAGTTCAAAGCTCTTGCGGAGAACTAAACATGGACAAGGATCAAAGTACTTAGATCAAACAATAGGGGTGAGTATACCTCCAAGGAGTTTGATGAGTATTGCATACAAGAGGGGATAAAGAGGCAGTTGACAGTTCCTTACACTCCACAGCAAAATGGACTTGCAAAAAGGAAGAACCATGTAATAGTGGTACCAACGAGAGCCATGCTACATGACCAAAGACTTCCTTTCTTTCTATGGGCTAAGGCTTTTAGTACTGTTGTTTATGTCCAAAACAAGAGTCCTAACCGAGCATTGAGAGTAAAACTCCCAAGGAGATGTTTACTGGGAAGAAGCCTGAAATAGGCCACTTCCGTATTTTCTAATGCCGTACATATTCACATTTTCCTTCTGAAAAGAGAACAAGGTTGGAGGCTACTGCAGAGAAAGGCGTCTTTTGTTGAGTATGATGAGACTTCAAAGGCATTCTACATATACCTTCCTACACAAAGGAAAGTTGCAGTAAGGGAGGTGAGATTTGAGGAGGAGCAGGCCTTTAGGAGATATCAAGAGTCTAAGATGGAGGAGCAACAGGTTTCTACTCCACAAGTGACAGCATCTCAAAGTACAAGGTCACATATGTCAAGTTGGGTTGGTCCATAGGTGTCAAGATCATCAGTTTCAGGGATACAGTCTTCAAGAACTTTTGGTACAAGGACAAGATCTCAAATTACAGGTTCACAGGTTTCACCTTCACATGATTCATGTTCAAATTAAGATTCTCCAAGAAAAAGATCTCAAACCACAAGTACTTCGAGGAGACAATCGTCAAATGAGGAGGTTCAAGACAAGGGTTTGCCACAGGTAGCTACTTCCAAGAAGAGAAAGCCAAGTTGGCTTAAAAAGCTTGTGAAGAAAGTTGAGGAGTCTATGGAGCCACCTTAGAGGGAGGTTAGAGAGAGCAAGGCACCAAAGAGGCTTTCCAGCTACATGGCAATGGTGACCAACTTGCCTGAGTCCAAGCCTTCTACCTTTGAGGAGGCATCTACACATCAAGTTTGGAGAGATGCCATGATGGAAGAGTACAATTCCATCATAAAGAATGATGTGTGGGAGATTGTTCCATGACCAAAGAAATCAGTTGTGACTTCCAAGTGGTTGTACAAGATAAAGCATGTTGTGGATCGCAGCATTGAGAAGTACAAGGCTCAATCTGTAACATGAAGGTTCTCACACGTTGAGGGAGTTGACTATGAAGAGACTTGTGTTGGTTGCTCGTTATTCTTCCATTTGATTAGTGATATCCATAATTACAAAGATAGGTTGGAGGATCCACCAAAAGGATGTAAAGAACACATTTCTGAATGGTCTTTTATAGGAGGAGGTGTATCTAGAGGAGGCATAGGGCTTTGAGGTGCATGGGAGAGATTCACATGTATGGGCTGAACCAAGCTCCTCAAGCTTGGTATTTAAGGATTGACTCTTACTTGCTTTCGATTGGGTTCCTGAAGAGTGAGATTGATCCCAACCTGTATTTCATTGTGGTTGGAGGTGATCCACTCATTTTGCTACTATATGTTGATGACTTGTTTATCACAAGGGAGGAGCACCTAATTGCAACTTACAAGAGAGATCTTACTTCGAAGTTTGAGATGACTGACCTTGGGATGATGCATTATTATATTGGTATGGAGGTATGGCAAGAGGAGGGACATGTTTTCTTGGGGCAAGGAAAATATGCAACTGTTGTTCTAAAGAGATTTTAGATGGAGGGTTACAAACCGATGTCCACACCCCTAATCACCAACTCGAAGAAGCTTCATGCTTCTGAGGGATAGTTGGTTGATCCTACCTTACACAGACAACTTATTGGTTTGTTGATGTATTTCGTTAACACGAGACTAGATATATGTTTTGCAGTGAACACTCTCAACCAGTTCATGATGGAGCCCAAGAGAGTGCACTAGGTAGTTGTAAAACATGTTTTGAGATATATTGATGGGACAGTAGATTATGGTCTAGACTATAGGAGATCAAATGGAGTGGACTTGTTTGGATTCACACATTCAGATTGGGCAGGCAGTGCATCGAACAAAAAGAGCACTTTCGATTGTTGCATTAGTTTGAGCTCGATAGCAGTGTCGTGTTTAGTAGAAAGCAAAAGTCCATTGCTTTGAGTTTTGTTGAGGCTAATTATATGGCAGCTAGTCAGGCTAGTTGCAAGGCATTGCGATTCCACAAGTTGATGGTTGACTTATTTGATCAAGAATTGAAACCTACAGTTATATACTATGACAATCAGAGTTGCATCAAGCTCTCTGAGAATCCAATATTACATCATAGGTCTAGACTGTTGAATCTTAGCATAAGCATGTATTCTTAAAAAATTTGCAGACTGTAGCATAGATAACAATAACAAGTGCAGTAGATGGATCAACACATCACACACAATGAACACGAGAGTTTTTCATGATGAAACCTTTAAAGGACAAAAACCCCAAAAGCATTAGTAAGTCATCTCTTAAATGAGATGACTCGGTTTGTTGCAAAAATGAAAGAATCTCAAAATTATGAGATGAAAATTCTTCAAACAACTTTTCAAACCCTAGCAGGTTTGAGCAATTTTTCAAACCCTAGCACAAGAATTTTGACAATGACCAAATTCACAAAATTTACATTTTAGGGCCACTACCCAAATTTCTTCTTCTACTGCCCAAAACTTTTCTGAGGCTACCCGAAGTTATACTCTGCCTCACCAAAAACGTGTCAAGATGCCTAGTGCCTGCCCAAAACCTCTATCTATTGCCCGAGCTCAAATTAAGGTTGCCTAGACTCTTCTCTCTTGCACGAATCTGCCTTCCTACTGCCCAAACCAGTCTCTCTTCTGCTCGGACCAGTCTCTCTACTGCCCGAAGGTCTGTTAGGGCAAAATATAATTGCACAAATGCCCAATAAAACAAAACTGGAGCTGCCCGAAGCCTTGACAAGCTGTCAAAAGGTAAACTGAGGCTTCCAGATATCGAAGACAACCTACCCGAGAATGTTTACAGGCTGCCCGTCTGTTCTGTGGGCAGTTTAGGGCTGCCAAGAATTGTCCAAGAACTGCGCCAACCTTGTTCTACTTCTGTACTTATGCCCAAAACTTGCTCGAGCTAGGGTTTATGTTGCCCGTGAAGATTGTGATGATTGTTAGTGTTGCCCGAGCTAGAGGGAGGCTGCCTGAGCCACTGCTCTACTAACCAGAGGTGTGAGCAGACTGTGAGCAGACTACTCGCAAGTTACCCATGGGGGTTTACTATTGCCCGAATGAAGAACCAGCATGCCCAAATTTGTATTGAAGCTGCCCGTGGAGAGAGAGAGCCCTAGGGTGATGCCCTAACTCTATCTTTGCTAGTCGTGAATGAGAAGAAGTAAAGCCTAGTTGTTTAGGGTTTGATTGTAATAGAAGATGAAGATGCCCTAGCTAGAAACCTCCATGCTAGTGCATGACAAAACTGAGATTTGTTCACTTTCAATAAACCAACAAGAATCTTCTTTTGGAGCAGCTAGATGATAATGAGCAAGTGTGTATAAATGAAATGAGTTGATCTTCTTTTATAGCCTTTGAATCACTTGGATGTGGACCAAAACTTAAAAGAACAAAATAATAATATTTTATTCTTTTATCTTTTTTACTTTTACCATTAAAGGTCTTTTTGTATTTTCATTTTGACTCCTTAATGGGTCAAGGGTCCTTTTACCTTTACCTTTAGCCTTCTTTAAGTGCCATGTGGCCAAAACAAGTGGTCATAGGGGTCCTTCATCCCCACTCAAAGTACATCATCATAAAATAGAGAGAATTACTAATGCTTTTATCTCACACTCCTTGTGCCACCAAGATCGGGTACTGAGTGTCTTAACCAAGGGTAGCTAAGCCTTGGAGAAGATCACAAAGCCCATAGATCGAGGGTATGAGTGTCTCACATTCCCAGACCCAGTCTAGAACTTATAGTGATGTCCTGGTAACTAACCAAGTGCCCCAGGCATAGGCTGCATAATTTGACCCCCAAGGTCAAATACTTGGTAACTGACCAAGCGCCTCCATTCTCTCGAAGAATCGCCCTCAGCCCTGGGCCAAGTCCCCCAGTACTCGAGCGATTCATCTTCCTGGTAATTGACTAGGTGCCTCCATTCAAAGAATGGCCACTCATCTCTAGGCTGAGTTCCCCCAGTGCTAGACTGGTTCCACATCTTGGTCCTTGACCAGATTCCCCATTCAACAGAATGGCTACTCAACTTACAATTGAGTTCCCCCAGTGCTAGACTGGTTCCACATCCTAGTCCTTAATGAAATGTCCCCATTCAACAGAATGGCTACTCAACTCAAGGTCAAGTTCCCTTAATGTTAGACTGGTTCCACATCCTGGTCCTTGACCAGATGTCCCCATTCAAAAAAATGGCTACTCAACTCAAGGTTGAGTTCTCCCAATGCAGGACTGATTCCACATCCTAGTCCTTGACCAAATGTCCCCATTCTCCTAAGAAAATGGCTCTCGATGCTCCTCAAAAAAGTCAACATAAGCACATAGCGATTAGATATCACTTCATTAGAGATTATGTTCAAAGGGGAGTTGTTGAGTTGTAGTACATATCTAATGAAGAGCAAGTGGCTGATATTCTCACGAAGTCTTTGGAAAGAGGAAAGCATATTCATTTTAGAGACAAGTTGGGGGTGGTGAAGAACAGCTTCCTAGATAAGAGGGAGTGTTGAAAAATTACCAAGGAAGTATTTGTTCACCTTGTCATGCCTTGGGGTGGACATGATCACTTAAAAGTTGTGGTCCCTAGTATTTTTAAAGTGATAATTAAAAAGGTGGGTGAGTAATAAAGTCTCATTTATTATTTAAAAGTGAGTTAATGTTTTTAATCAAAAAAGTGACAAATCCAACTCTCTGGGTCCTTCAAGTTTAGGCTCTCAAAACTAGAGCTGATAGGGTGAGGCCCCTTTGAGTGGTTCCCCTACAATTATTATTATTGTGGATGTAGCGAGCCCCAACCTCTATTCTCGAGGATGTGAACCACATGAAAAAAATGAGAAAAAGTAAGATTTAATATAGGCCCTAGATCTCATCTAGTTATGTTTTAATCTAAACCATTGATTTATAAGATGGTGGTTACTCAAACAAAAAGGCTAGGGAAAGGCATTTTCATTCATTATTGGAGAGCAAGAGAAAGAGGAGAAAGGAGAGAAGTCGATTTCTTCTGAGTGAGAGAGAGAGAGAAAACCCTTGCAAATTTCAGACTTTTGACTTAGCACGATTTCCAAGGTGATTGAGCATGTTTGCTTGAATCAAATTTTGACAAAGAGGCACGAATTTCTAAAAATCATACAACAATGAGGAAAACCCTACAGCAAGCACAAACTTCGAGAAGAGGTTGTATTGTAGCAAGCCATACTATTGCACAAAAATCAAGGCACACGTGGAGGCCATACAAGTTGTTTAGCACAAAATTCGAGGTTGTTTAGATGTAATTAATGTTGTTATTCTACACAAAAATCAAGGCAATGGCTAGGGTAGAATTAATAACTGAGTTTGCACAAAAATTGAGGTTGCACATGTGAGGTTGTACTGTTGTTTTTGTGGGCACAAACTTCAAGAAAAATTATGGATATTTCCAGCAAGTCATACAATGAATGTTTGGCACTAATTTCAAAATGAAATGGCTGCGATAAGTACTATTGTAAATTTGTTTTTAGTTTGCCTAAAGAAATAAAATTCTCTCTAAAGACAGGTTTTTCCTTAAGGGTTTTTACCTAGACCTTATTGATCAAAATATTGAGTAAAAATTTCATGTGTGTTGGCTATCATAATTTTTTGAGTAGAAAAAGGTAGGCTGCCATTTAAATTTTTGAGTTGTTTATGTTGAAAGAATTCTACGTGTTTCAAGCAAAAGGTCAAAAAAAATTAATGTAATGTGATTATGTAGGTTGGGGTTTGGGCATTAAACTACGTGTAGAGAAACTAAACTTGAAACTGGGTTGGTGTTCCTAAAATTTTCAACCTATATCATCCATTTATCTGGTTAACTTGGTTATAGGGACACCCCCTTGTATTAGTATTCCACCGAGTCTAAAGTGTCAATAGCTTTGGTCGATGTGACAACTGAATCATTTCGAAGGCCTTAGTTTTGTAGGTCGCAACTTTAGTTGCTTCCCCTTTACCATCCTAGAAAGGACCACCTTAGTTGATCATGTTCCCATGCCCTTTTCCATCAACTCAAAGACATTGACATTGCCAAGATTTTTGTTGACTACCATCATGCATCTAAATGCGTTAATTTTTAATCTTCTTTGTATTTCCTACAAAGTGTCTAATTTTGTCAAGAGTACCACTGGTGTCAAACAAGGGTGCCCTTGACCCCCACCTTATTTGGGATCACTAAGATGAGTTGGAATCCTTTCTACATGATCATATCCAAGACAATGATGGGTGCCTACTCCATTAAGTTTTGATATACACCTACTCTTTGTTGATGATATGGTCTTATTGGCCTCATCCCCAAAGGGTCTGTAGAGACAACTAGATGCCTTGGCACTTTATTATGACCTTTGGTCTTTAATGGGTCAAAGAAGGTACATTCAAATCATCATTTTCTATTCAATGGGGAGGAGATTGAGATAAGCAACACCTATACTTATTGGGGGTGCAACTTTTAAGGCCTCACTTTAATGAGACATGCCCTTCAATCACAAGTCAACAAAGTTTATGAATCCCTGGCCCTTGTTGAGAGACAATGTTTTTGGAAGCATTTCAAAAACATGTTATCCAAGATGTCTTTTGTGGACACCCTAATTCAACACACAGTGCTTTATGGTCTACAATTGTGAGGACCTTGTTTGCTAGACATATGTTTGGCTTCAATGGAGGGAGTGCAAACCCTTCTCCTTCGACACATTATTAGATGTAAACCAACAATACCTCAACCCATCACTCTTACAAAGTTTATCTAGATTCTTTAACTTGACATTGTGTTCAACCCTCTCACTTCTACATCAAGTCCAAGATTTTGTTGATTCAAAAAAAGGACACAATTAGTATATGTACTTGGCTTGTTATTCACCTATGTCCATTACTTTAGAATTTATATAGTCCCCCCAATTGAGCCCAATGTTGGTTTGTGGACATCCAAAATCTCTTGGAGTTTGTGGGTGTTTCGATGGACTATCTTTCTCTATTCAAATACTCCCTAAATGTTCTTGGACATCTCTTACCTATTAGATAGGAGTTGATTAAAAAGATTATCTAGGAAAACATTTACAAGTAATTCATTCAAGTCACTTGAAGATACCCACAATATGGACAACATCCAAAGATGGCCTTCTACGTTGAGCAATTCATGGGGGTGAGGGACAAACTCATTATCTAAACTTCATATCAACTTCACCATTGGGCGCACACCCTTTGTATTCCTCTGGGCCAATTCTAAGTCAATTCACATGGACTTTGAGTGGAGATGGATCACCAAATTGACCGAGCGAACAAGATTTACCAATTGTGCCACCTTTAGGAGGTCAAGACAAAGGAGCACTTCATTTTATATTAACCCATCTACTACAAGATCAAAGGGAGGTTTAAGTGTCTATTGAGGGGGGCAAAAACCTTATCCAACATCTTCAAATAACTTGACCAAAGATGCATGACATTATGCATGTAGGAAGCCCTTTGACTCAACTACCATACTCTTTAGCCTCCTCCCAAACCAAACTTTGCCCAACAAATCACTTCCTTTGTTATAGTGCTCCCTTCAGCTAGGGGCACCAAACAAAATTGTTAGATGCCCCTTCGGGCAGATAACCAATTAAGCACACAAGACATAAAAATATAGGCATTAAGCACATTTCTCATTAATTCAAATGTTCAATATATACATTGAAATGTCCCTTAGATTCATCTTCAAGTGACTCTTGGACTCCAAAGAGACTCTTGGCCTTCTCTTGGACTTTTTGTCGTCTCCTAGGGAGATAATCCAAACACCAAAGATTATGTTCCCAAAAAAACAATAGCACTTCTAACTCCATATTTGTGCAGACACAAGGAACCATGTTGGCATTTCAAAGACCTCAACAACATTGACAATCTATAACTCATACCAAAAAACAAACGAGATCATCTAGCCCCCAACAACAAGCAACGTCCTCTATACAACAACTTACTATGCAATCTACCCCCCCCCCAAACTCCAAAGAGCCTTCTATATTGAGTTTCTCCCATCAACCTTGAGTCTTAGACGAGGTGGATCTAACAATACTTAACTTACTTGCATCATTATTTGTATTTCAATTCTCAAATCCATCCTCGTAGGTCTTCTTCCAAAGCAACAGCCTGAATACAAAGTCTAGGGTTATTCAAGTTTTAGCTTAGATTGATATTTTAGTTTTTGTATCTAGGTTGCTTTTCATATGAGTCGTTTTGACACTCCCTCTTTATAGTGACATCAATGTATCTAGCAGTCCCATTGACTTGTTTTAGTGGTCACCTATTTGGCATTAATAAAATTATCTTATCTTATCAACATCTCCATGAATTAAAAAAAAAACATTTCCACTTGTATTATTTTGACCATGTGAATATGAATTATGCATATTGATTTAGATCCTACATTATGCTTAATAAGGGATCTTTTCATTAATTAATTCATATCTCAAATTTGAGTTGATTTAATTATTTTGTTTGTCATACGTCTATAATTCATGTTTTCAACACCAAGGAAACCATACAATTTGACCTAATTCACACATACTCAAATTTTAGATCAATTGCTTTTATTGACTTTGATTAAGCAGGTTCTATAAATGATAGAAAGGTGATACTGAGTTCTACATTCAACCTTGAATTAACAACAATTTCTTGGAACAATAAAAAGCAACCAATCATATTTCTATCATACTAGAAAGTAAAATATAAAAGCAACAATTTTAGCATCATGTGACACAATTACATTAGGATGAACTCTTGAAGACTAGTAACAACAAAGGCAATCTATACTTTTATTTTGTGATTCAAAGCATTGTTGAAACTAGTTGATTCATGCCAATTAGGCCAAAACCAATTTAGTTTTGATAATAATAAAAACAAAGTCAATTCAAAGCAATTCTTTTTTTAACTAACCATTTCAGACCTCAAACCTACTAACTTGTAGTCTATTCAACCAATAGGCCACCAAAAGACATGGAAAAATAAATAAAAGGTAGAAATCACTAAGCAACCAATGCCCTCAAATGTTCATATATTTGATCAAACTTATAGTGCCTTCAAGTGTGAGTACAGTTTATCTCTCTTTAAGTGGATAGACAAAGAAGAAAACCATTTAGAGAAATCAACAATTGAATGATTGTAATGTACCATTTTGGGGAAACCAAGTACACTATCCAACATATTTCAAAGAGGCTTCAAAACTTTGACATTGGAAACATTCTTTCTCAACACCCTCATTGACAATGGATTTCACATGGACTCCATGGTTATGAGATAACTAGGGAAGCTCAAGGGAAGTGATATTAGGTTCCAATAGGCTTGACAAACTAATATATGTGGCTTCTTAATATGGTGTGGTTGAGGACTCTTCAAAAATAGTTCACATACATCCTCCTTCAATACTTTGTCTAGTTTTGAAACTAAGAAAAAGTAGTAAACTAGTCTTTCTTGGTTTGGTTCCAACACCACCGAACCTTTCCAAATTTCTTAGAGGGATCCTATGGGATTTAAAACATCCTAACAAACCTTAGACACTCAATGGTCGAATCAAAAAACTCATTTTGACATGTTATTCAAGTTTGCACAATTTTGGCCAATTTCGATCTTTGCTAGTCATGATTTTAGGAGGTTCCAAATGACTCCAAATGGTCTCAAATTTGAAAAATAAGGATATGGTGAGTCTTAAAACATTCCAATATGACCCATGAGCACTTTGGATCCGACTTTAGGCTTCTGCAACTTGGTTTGGGGCTAAGGAGAAAAGGGGCAAATTTCCTAAGAAATTGTGGTCAAATTTCCCCCAAGGATGGAGGCCAAATTGGCTCTCGAACTCAAGTACAACCCTCCCAACTTTCAGAACAAAGTATGGGGATGTATATCAAACATCAATGGCAATCATTATTCGTGGTTATTAAGCTCTGAAACAGGTTATGAGGCACACCATATATATGGTAAATTAGGGAATTTGTTTTATGGGAAAATTGCATTACTAGTTTAAATTGGACACATGAAAAGAAGAATAAATGGTTCAGTTGGTAACATAACATATAATGGCCCTCTAAAGCATAAAAACTATTGTCCCAACAACATCCAATTCAAAGAAAATCTCTCATACAAATCTGATATAAACTCTTTCAATCTTGAAGCCAATTTCATTAAAACTAGTGACTCAAAAGCATGAGAATGCAAACTTTTTACACATAGATTTATGATATTTCGAATTACAAAGCACATGGACATAAGAGTACAGAGCCATACATCATATACCTGGGCATCAAATATACTCAGCAAAGTGCAAGCACCAGTCCAACAAGTGCACCATCAACATAAGAGAGTGGGGAGTAATAAAGAAAAGGGAGTGAGAGAATAGGGAGATAGATGAGAACTCGAACTGTATGGACATCAACCTGCAACTAAAACACCTTCATTCAGCTTCAATGAGAGGCTTGAATGGCCTCTCCATCAACCAACTTGGAAAGGAATCCAACTCCCTCAAAATTGGTTCACAAGCAGAGAGAGTGAACACTCACCGTGCAATGGAAAAGCAAAAGCTCTCCAAAATGCCAAGGGTCAATTAACAAATAATCAAAAGCTATTATCTTTCCTCATGGCATCCTTTTATTAACTTCATGAGGCCTCCTAAGGTCGAATATCCCTCCATAGGTTTTCTCCAACTCATCTTAGTGGCTTAGTAACTTCTATGACACTTGTCTTCTCCTTCATGCTCCAATTCTTTCCCCAATTCAAATTGTTGCCTCTAACTCCCAAATGCACCCTCTTAGTGGCTAATTTTAGCCCTATCGTGTCAAATTTGTCATAAATCTGCAATCAAGTTTGAATTTGTCATGTTTGTCATAGAATCTTTCATCATTAGTTGTCATAGAGTGCATGGAATCTCCTTCCAAGTGGCACACATCGTTTTCTTAGTCTCTTCCTCTTCCATGGGAGTTACTCTCCTCTCCGAATTCGAATTCCTTGGCTCATGATACACTATGTGACCACATCACCCTCCAAGAATGTTACAATCCTCATGGATTCCAATTTGGATGAAGGTCATGACAAGTGTGTGGTGGAATCTAGTCACCCAAAGACTCCACAAGCTTCTAATTGTCTCCATGAACCAATGCCACCTTATTTTCTTAACATTTATTATTTGTGACCCATTTTAATGTGAATATGGTAAACCAATGTCCTTTTGGGTCTTATATCTCCCTTATTACAAAATTTATGTCTCCACCTCAACCCAGAGAACTAGTAGGTTGGCAAAACATTATTTGTAACTAGTACATCGATGAAACATTATTTGCAAGTAGTCTTATTTGGATGGAGACATGACAATGATTTACTCTTCAAGTAGCACAACCTTCAATTGAGAAACACCCAATTGCTAAAAATGCGCTTTTTATAAATCATATGGATTTTGATGATATTAATCCCTCCTCGAAATGGAGAATTAAGAGTCAACCAACAACAATGAGTCAACCATGGATCATCAAGAGTCGACCTACAACACCAAAAGCAAAGAACAATACCATTACAACCCCTATATCTGTGAAATCTTAAGAGGGGATTCAATCCCTAACAATGAGTACAATGAGAAGTCATCAAACAATACCATTACAACCCCTACATCTGTCAAATCTTTAGACGCAATTCAACCCATAACAATGAGTTTGATGAGGAGTATCAACTAAGATCGCAAGGCAACTTCCAAACCAACAAGCAATCTCCCTCCACCAAAACTCTCTCTCAAGTAATGCATATTTGTTGAAGGTTAACAATAGTTTAACCTTATGTTACAATTTAGCCTCTCACCCCTTGTAATAAAGCCCAAAGCACAAGTAAAAGTCTAGGTTGAACTAAGAGGGGGGCATAGTTGCCTCACCACCCTCTTTTATTCTTTAGTGCTAGTTCTTCCTTAGCACAAAGGGAGCCTTCTCTCCAATTAGGATTGCTAAAGGTTAGAGCAATGTTATCGGAACCGGACCGGTCATCGAACCGGCGAAGCCCAAAATGTGAACCAGACCGAAAACCGGACCGGAACCGGCAAAAAACCAGGTAAAAAACCGGCTGACTAAAAAATACATAAAATATTCATATTTTGTAAAAAAACATATATATTCATGTGCATACATATGAATCCAAACCATTAATACACAAATATGCAAAGTTTCTCATATATATAGCAAATATGGGTGCAAATATCCAAAATAGCACCTAGTGCAATACATCTGTGAGGTTCTGAACT
>LPNX010129760.1:26949-76419 GCA_001517045.1 Pseudotsuga menziesii | reverse complement strand
GAGCTTAGTTTATTGTGACTCAAATACAACAATATAAAGTTAAATTTCCAATTCCAATTCTTTTCAAAATCAAACTTCAATCACATTCGTTTAAAACTTGTATTTTTGTTTTTGTTTTTTTTTAATTTAAAAAACTGGAAATTTGACCAAACCGGGCACTGAACCGACCGGTTCCGTATGGAACCGGTCAAACCGGCCGGTTCAGTGCCCGGTTTGGTCAAATTTTCGGTTTTTTAAATTTTTTTAGGAAACCGGACCGGTCAACCCTGTGAACCGGTCAGACCGGCCGGTTTTGCCGGTTCCGATAACACTGGGTTAGAGCAAAGGCTTAATTGGGAACATATTTCAAGCAAAGCAAAGTTTCAAGGATATGAAATTAATCAATGGGTGATGGTAAGAGAAGACTAGTCTCTAAAAGCCATTGGGCAGATGAGGTCATAAATAGAAGGCTAAACTATATACACTTGCAATGGAGGGACATACAACCACGTAAATGGTATGCCAATCCTCATAACAAAATAGCGAGAGAGCATAATCAAGTATTTATATGCATACTTTCTTACAACAAGTATATTTCACAATGAGGCAACCCTCTTAAATAGCCTTATCATCAATGACAATAATAAGGAAATTTGTAATTAAATACATGTAGGGTTAGATGAAGCACTTTTCCTACTTAACAAATTCAATGGGGAAAAGTTACCATGTAAAAGCTAATCCAAGCATGCATCCATCACAATGAAAGCTATCAAGACTCATTCCAATATCTAGGCACCATAGCATAATCTTCATTAGTTTCCACTAGCATAGGAATATTTACAAAATAAAGAGTCTCCCTCCAAAGAGGATGTAATGAGTAAGGAGGATGTAATGAAGAGAGAAAACTCATATATAGGTTTTAGTTCATCCTCTTATAATAATATAATAATTTCCCTTTCTAGATCCATTATTTGCTCAACCAAATTTTCTAAGAATAGCAAACTAGTGGTTAGATCCAAGGGAAATAATACAAAAATAGTTCTCATGTAACTAACGCTTGGAGAGAGCCCACACTGGTGTGGCTCTTTAGCGATTCAGTTGTTATGAAGTCACTTGTTGTAAATTGGAGGTCACGAGTTCAAATCCCACCTGGATTTACCTGTGTCCCATGTCTTGCGACGGGTGTGGGGCACCTAGGGGTATAGTGGTAGCAGAAATGGATCCCTGGACCCAATGTCACGCGAGTACCAGCCTAGCTCCAGTTGTGGATTCCCTTAGTTACTAAAAAAAAAAAAACTAACACTTGGAGAGAATTTCAACAAATAATAAAAAGTAGTTAGTTAGATCCACCATGGCCAAGAAGGTGGGGCACATGCCTAAGCAAATGAGTGTTTGACAAGAAGCTCCCACATGTGAATGGGAGCTCCTTTATGTGATGCAACCCCTTCAAGTGTCACAAACTCTTCCCATGTGTGCACAAAATGAGGGGTTTAACAAGCCTTTATATATGTGAAATGAGTAACCAACTTGACCAAGGAATAAAGTTGCCTTTAATTGATGAAGATCCCTTGAAAGAACTACTTTCCTTAACCTCTTAACCCAAAATAAAAGTGCGCCCTGGAGTAAACAGCTCCCACATGTGTATGAAACCAATTTCTAGAGGCATGTGCATGCTTCTTTTTAGACACAACTAACTCTATACATGTGACTTGAAACAAGGAGTTTGAGTAACCTCCCAATAACCTTTGACCACTAAAAGATATAATCTAAGTCACCTGACACGACACGAGACACGAAGGACACAGGGATTCAAGTGTCCAACACGGGCACGATGACCCCCGAAATCAGGACACGTTATATATATATTAAAAATATAGACATATAGATCCAAATTTTTACAAATATTCAATATAAAGCAAAATCAATGCAAAATTAACATTAGTAATTACACATTTAAATCCTTCAAATCTTTTTCACCTGCGCACCAAGCACACTTTAGAACCCTCTCCACACTTGCAAATGATAAAAAGAAAGTGAAAATTTTGATTTAAAGCAATTCTGGGCGTTTTTTTAGTGGAAAATGTGTCATGTTTTCCAGACACGCACTAACGGTCCTCAAACACACGTGTCCAAAAACAAGACACGCTGCAAAGACATGTCGGACATGCTCTGTCAGCGTGTCCGTGTCCAACACGAGACACACAAGCCCTTTTGGACGAATCCGGTTTCATAGGATATAATAAATGAGATTTCCTTGTGCAGTGTGCCTTGGCAACCACATTTTCCAAGCTTCTAATCAACTTGAGGAATGTGCCCAAGAGTTAGATATTCCTTCAATTGATAAAATTTCAATCTCCAAGAAGGGTGCACCTTAGGGAGGTGACCATTTGATCAAACACCGTGAATTTTAACTTGCACTTGAACCAAACGAGGTGCACCCTTGATAATTATGCCACCCTTTCCAACAAATAATGCATGCATACCTTGAGAAAGGTGCCTTGAAACAAGGAGATCCATAGAAAAGCATTGGGTATATCAAGGGATGATCCTTCCAAGTGTGAAAACAACCATAAACTAGGGTGCTTTAGGACAAGGCCCTCAATTGGTCAAGACCAAGAATAACAAACCCCAAATCCTTCTCAAATTATTTGAAGTCTAAACAAGTCAAGCGCTCCACAAAGATGTCATGACAAAAAGGCCCATGTGTGAAATCCCTTCATATCCCCTAGTGTGATCCTCCCAAGAGTCCTCCAACATTATTCTTTATGCAATAATCATCAATTAAGTGTGCTTACGGGCCAATTGTACCTAGCACCCCTCCATAATTGATTATTTAACTAACTCAAAGTTTAAACCATAAATACTTTGGTAATTTAATGTGAGGAAGTGCTTCTCCGTGATCGATTTAAAAGTATCACACTAAAACCTTAAGACCCCAAGGTAAAAGACCTTTATTAAGGACTTCAAAAGTCCAATTATTAACAATTCAAAAACTTAGAGAGACTGTAATTTGATGGGTTCTCATTCCATTTAATGCCTAAATGTTAATTAATTGCATCATACTTGAAAGCATCCAACCTTTTATTCATCAATTAGAGGGAGTGCACCATCTTATGAGCGACTTAATATTTTAAGCACATGCAAGCTCACCAATTGCAACACGGTGAACACATGACGACACGTCATCCACACTTCCTTGCCAACCACCATGGCCACCACTCAATCATGAAGAAGCACCATCCTTAAGTAAAAACACAAATGCACCCCCCAGCCTCCAACTGTCTAGCCATGAAATCTTGCAAACTCAATACTCGTGAAAATATTCACAAGTGACATGACAAAAATCACATGTATGGGCCTCATAAAATACGAGGGATAACATATTATGTATACCCTTGTGAAAATAGCATGTTAGTCTATGTTTTCAACTTGACCTCTTCTTTGTGTATGGGATACAACTTATTTGAATTAAAGATTGACAAGCTTTGCCTTTGCCTCGTCAACAACTGCCATGGAGCTCTTTGTTCACCACAAATCATGCTTTCTATTAATGACCGCGTTGTGTGACTCTATGTAAAGCTTTGCTCAAGTTGGCAAGAGATCATTGGGTTTTGGAATTGGCATTGAACACGGAACCACTGAACATGTTTACCTATAAGTATATAAAGGAAAGCTTTGTAATCCGATGCAAACCTGTGCTTAAAATTTTCATTGTAAGGTGTTGCACCTAAGTATTTCCATTCAACTTTGGCTGAATGGATGACAAAATATTCCAAAGAAATAAAAAGACATGAGTATGATTTAACTGAACAGAACTAAGCCTAGAAACTTCTATTTTAAAGAACTTGGGGTGCAAATCAACAGTAATAACATGATGTGATTTTTTGTCGTTCAAGTCCAAAGTAGACCTGGCTGATGCAGAACCATTTGAGTTACAGACAACATACCTGATTGTCATCAACATGATTTGTCTGAAAGAGCTCTCTTTTCAGATTATGGGGTTGTCTTCCAATAGATGTCTCTTCAGGAATAATAAACCAGCGTCCTGTAAACCAGTAAGACCCGTCTGGACCTTTCCACAACCTGCAAAAAGTTTCACAAACTTTCATGCCCTGTGCACAAAATGCTGCCTACGGAACTTCAATCCCCTAAAATCTAAGTTCTTACCTCTCTATCCGAGCAGCCCACATGTCAGATGAAAGAAGCCTTTCTCTTGCAGTTTTCCGCAACTTCTTCCTCTGCCTGCGCTGAGGCCTTTGGACTTTCTCCCCTTGTTTATCCCCGTCACAGAACAAGCACACCCACCTGTCCTTAGGAACCGACTTCAACGGAGGCTTCAAGCAGGATAAATGAAACCCTCCCAAGCACTCGTCACACTCCACCATAACCGCCTTTCCGGTCTTCCCACAGATCTGGCACTCGTCGAACTCCGTATCATCAGAATCGGAGCTCGATTCCACTCGCCTCACATAAACGCAATCCCCAACCTTAAACTCAACCTCATCAAATACCACCTTGGTGAAAAACTTTGGCTTCTTCTGTTTCTTCTTGACATTGATCTTCTCGGCAGGCGCTCGACTCTGCTGAGCAATGCACTTGTGTTTCCGAGGCTTCGTACTAGGCTTCGATGTGGGATTTTTGCCGAGGGTTTTAGTGCAGGACTTGGGCTGTTTTCTTGCAGGTTTTTTCGAGCTCACAGATCTCCTCTTGGGTTCTGTACGAGGGGGTGAAGGAGGAGCCTGGACTTCTTCTTCTTCTTCTTCTTCAGCCTTCTGCAGGCGAGAGGATCTTCTGACAGACTCGCTGCCATTGGCGATTTCAAGGCCTTTTTTGGGTTTTTTCCGAGGCTCCGCAATGTCGTTATTTTCGTCATCTTCATTGCTCCTGAGCCGCTTTCGAGCTGAATGCTTTGCTGGCGTTATGAAGACGTTCTCTTCTCCTTCTCCTCCTTCTTCTAGTGTAAATGTGAGGCGTTTAGATACGCGACGAGATGCATGAGTGACCTCGGGCGTGCAGGGGACCCTGGTGGAGGATTTCTTAGCGGATGATGACTTCAATCCAGTGTGCTTCTTGTTCTTTTTGTCTTGCTGTGGGGTTTGCAGATCGCATTTGCCTTCTTGTGCCATGGCAATGGATATGGGTGGAGGAAAACAAAACCCCAGGGAATGTTCAAGGAGCCACACTGCGAAATGACCGCTGCAGGCTCGAAGATCACAAAATGTTTTTGGATTTAAAGAAAATGGCGCGAAAAAGTTCCCTCCGCTCAATTTTGCCGAACGAGGGGTACGATCATACAATTGGCTGAATTTAAATTTATCGAATAAAACTGAATTATATGTTTTCTTCGATGGCACTCACTTCAGATTATTTTTGTTCTTTTGTGGCATCGTGGATGCTTTATAACATAAGACTCGGGATAATTTTTCGGAGAGGGGAGGAAATTGTGTAAATACGCAATTATTATTTTGATGCGTTTAAGGTTTGAGCAAAAAATAAAATTAATAATTTTGGTTATATTATAATTGGACAAAAACTTTATGGGTATCATTCCATAATATATGGAACTTTCTCTTCTTGGAAAAATTATGGAACTTTCTTTAGTTTTTAAATTTTTATGTGGATTTATTTTTTTTCAAATTTGTGATTCTAAATAAAATCTATTTGTTACCTGATTTAATTATTTATTTATTTATATTTGGATAGTGGGTAATTTTTTTTAGAATTGTTTCTCAATTTATATCTTTTATTCCCGCAACCTGGTTTTTTTACACTTTATCTAAAATATAAAATACTAAGACGTATGTTAAAAATAAATTAAAAATTTGTATATATCACTTTTATGTTTTTTTATTATAAGTTTTTCTTTAGATAATGATAAAATCTATCATAACTTAATTGTTAAACGTTAAGATAGCAATTATTAGTTGTATTTGCAAATGCTAATTAACTTGTCACTGAAAATCACACCATCTTAAATAACTCACTAATAATCCGTGAGTGGGCAAACTTCCACTCTTGCTATATGCATTTGGGTCTTGGGCCATTACTTATTTCCTTATATTTGTGGATGACAAACCTTTAACTAAAAGGAGCTTTAGCTCTTACTCTAGGACCAATTCTAACATTAGTTGTTCATGCAAATAAAGAAAAACTATTTAAATTTAGTTTTAGTTAAATCATAAATTATAAATGCATTGTGAACAAATATCAAAATGGCATAGGATGCTTTCTCCTAAATATATTAGGAACAAAGATTGAAATGGCATATGATGCTTTCTTAGCATAGTTAAGAGGGGTAAGTGCCACATGACTTGGTTATTTGTAAAATCACTTTTTTCATTCAATTATTTGATTATTTATTGTATTATGTCTTTGCATATCCAATTATAAAGAGGAGGGTTATATAAGTAGAGTATTTTGTAAGTTAATTGCATTTAGCTCAAATGGTTAAGAGAACAAGGGTCTTCCCCATCTAGGATCAATTCTCACAAACGGCATGTTAAGATGAGTGTGTAACGTACAAAGGTGTGCATACCCTACCTCCCTCCATATTTAAACTTGTACAATTTAACACGAAAAAAAAAGTGAATAAATATGTTATTTGTTTTTATAGCCCAAGGGATTTTTTATTGAAATAATAATTGATGGCGTTATTTGGTCTTCATTTTCTACACTTATGTATATCAGTGTGTGTGTGTGTGTGTGCATGTGTGCATGTGTGTAAGTGTGTTGAATAAAACACTCTTTGGAGAACAAGAGAACCTCCTCCAACTATCCCAATACATTTGTGTATTCAATTCACATGTTCTTCTCAAGAATGACTACATAAGCTCTATATGCCTATTCATTTGGGCCCTTTATTAGGTCAACCCTATTACATGTAATTTACTCCATTTCATATACATTTAAACCCATATATGCCCCACTTGGTTTATAACATAGTACCCTCCTTCAAAAAGCTTTGTCCCCAAAAGCCTTGCATGTACATTTAACCCATATATGCCCCCCTTGGGTTATTTCGTATTACTCTCTTTCAAAAAGCTTTAACATCAAATTTTATGAACCAAATACTTTATATAATGTAATAAATTAGAGTATACCCCATATACAGCAAATGTAAATGTTGAGCATGACTCCGAGAAATAAGAGAGATTATCTATATAATAAACCCTTGAAGAATAGGAGAACCTCTCCCAAATACTCAAATACATTCATACATCCAATTTGCATGTTCCTCTTAACAATGACTACATAACCTTTATATATACATATTCACTCGTTGCACGTGTGAGTCCATTATTATGATTGCCCTGTTGTATATGCATTTACACTTCAATAAATATACATTTAACTCCATATGTGCTCCCCTTTGGGTTATAACATAGTACCCCGTCCTTCAAAAGTAAATACGAGGCTCAATTTCCTGGCCTTGAGTTATTCACCCTCCTTCTAAAATGCACTCTTAATGATCCAATCATTAAGTAGGTTAAGAACTCAAGGCAAGGAAAGATGAGCAAATGCAAGAATAGTTGACTTGAGTTCATAACCTACTCAATGGTTGGTTCATTATGACCGCATTTTAGACAACCCACCAACATTGATATCTTATTTTGTTTATTTTAATTCATCTTAAATATATGCATCTCCTATAATTTGATATCCCTAAGTCATTTGTTTGAGAAGAGGTTTTTCAATTTATTTCCATGTTGAATATAATATAGTATCTTAATTAACACTCTCCCACCACTTATAATCTGAAATAAAACTCTCCCACCTACTTGGAGCTTTTAGGGTTGAAATATTGGATGAATTTGCTTGTAGGGCCCATTTTATAGGCATGACTCATTTTGCATATTTGGGGTCTAAAACCTTCTAGGGTTTGTTAAAGGGTATAAAGGACATTATTGGGTAAAACAACCCATCACTGGTGCCATGGTCCATGAGGTGATCCTACACTCTAGGACGTTTCCAATAGTCCAAAGTTTGCCTCATTCAAAGTTTGTATGCAAAAGTTATGCCTCTCGCAAGTTGACCCATTTTTCACACATGTGGAGCTAGTCATGTGTGGACCTTCGAGAACATTCTAGAAGGACCAAAACCCTAAACCTAATCGAGAGTTAGGGCATGCAAAAACCCTAAAATTAACCCTCGATGGCTATCAGGTTATGGTAAATACCGAGTTTCTATAAGAAGGGGGTCATTCTTTCGATGCGTGGTATTGTTCCATCGTTAAGCAACATCACAGGAATGGATGCTAGAGCATAACAGAAAAGATGGAGATCTTACAGTATCCATTATGGTCGTTAAGTCATAGGTAACTCCACAGAGAGTACCGCTTCCTTTGTATTTGCATTTTGACATAAGAGCAAGGCATAGTCCTCATTTGTGGTTGTTTTTTTCCCCGTAGTGGGTTTTCCCAAGGTATATCTTGTGTTATTGCATGGATTGTGTACTTATTTTCTATAGTTTCTCTTTCAGTTACAATGTATTCAATATTTTATGAAATTAAATTAAAACAATGAACTAAGTTTTAGGATTTATTATGACGAACTAATCCAATGGAATATCCATGGAAGTTTATGGATCATATTGGCATCAGAGTAGTTTTTCTTTACGTTTTGTGGGTAATCAAAGGATCCTGTAGTTGGTGGAAAAAAATTCTTCAAACCCTAGTCATGACAGCCGAGTATGTTCAAAGAATTGTGAATGATTACAAGCAATGATTTTCAAAACTAGAAATACAAGTCATTGATATCTCGCACAACATGTCAGTCCTCGTGGCAGCTCTGGAGAGCAAGTTCAGACCTTTCGAGATTTTGGAGGCTTTAAATCATATTTCAAATCTGGGTGGGAATCACAATATAAAAATGACCCGAGAAAGGAGCTGAGGAAAGAGCCCGAAAGAGAGTAGGCGAGTTCCAGTACCAATATTCCTTTCTAGTCTCTCTTCGAGATGGAAACAAAAGTCGACATCAAGCTGTATCAAGGTGAGATCGATGCTCTGATAATCAATCGTCGGTTGCAGTAGTTGGAGATTTATTTCAATATCCAGCAAATATCCAAGGATCAAAAGATCTCATTTACTCGACTAAAGTTAGAGGGCCATGCATTAACTTGGTAGGAAAGCCACACGAAAGCACTTAAGTTGGAGGGAGATCCACTAGTAACTAAGTGGGAGGACTTTAAAACCCTCATCAAGTCCCAATTCTACCCTATTGGGTATCTAGAGGACCAGTGGATCTGTTGGCATTACTTCATGCAAAGGCAAGGGTAGAGTGTGCAAGAATACACCATTGAGTTTAGGAAAGTAGCTATCATGTTGGGTATCTCACCCAAGAACCCGGATGTACTCCTCAAGTATATTGGGTGTTACATAATCACATATAGAGGCAGATGATGCTTTTAAATCCCAGGTCAAATGTTGAAGCCTATGTACAAGCATAGTACCTTGAAAACAGAGGCCAAAAGAAAGGACAACCAAGAGGTTAAAAACATAAAGAGAGCCAAGATGCTACCAATAAGGGTAAGAAGAATCAAAAGGGAAATGCCAAGAAGACTACAACTAGGGCACATTAGTTTAAGGATCCAAAAAACCATTGTAAGCATTAAGATATAGATAGTCACACTATAGAAAAGTGTTGGAAGCTACATCCATAGTTGAACCTCGAGAATCATAAGAAGGATGCCAATAAGAAGAACCTTCTAGCCACGTAGTCAAGCAAGGAGTTAGAAAGCAACTCGAATGTGGATGAAAATATTATATGTACACAGTGCAGAAGGAGGTGACTCAGAGTATCCTTCATCCTAAGGAAGAGAAAGGGATGAAAAAACTCTTCTGCATCAAGATTCAAGTCAAGAAGACCAAGATCGATGCTCTATTGTGTTAGTTTTTTACTCAATCCCAAATTTGGTTAACAGACACAAATAGTTTACAACAATTATGAACTGAAACACACCAATATCTTAACTAATTATACAATGTAAAAACACAGGAAATCATACACACATTTGACACTTGTTTACCTTGGAAAACCCCAACTGGGGAAACACCAACAAACAATTGATTTTTATCAACTATAAAAATCTTCGGCACCCATCCTAGGATAACGACCCACAAAGGAATTATAATGACATAATTCTAGTCGTCACACCTCAAGATTAATCCTTTTACCTTGTCGATTGCTAACCCTCGGCTACCCCTTGCTCCTTTCCTCCAACCCTACCCCTACACATGCACACTTGGTTGAAAGTTTGCCTCCAACCACTGAATGAGATCTCACTCAAATATGTGATTGTTGTGTATTTCCTCCTCTCACCTATGCTTCATTTTATAACATTGCAATATGTAAATACCTTGGTCCGATACCATGGGTTACCAAATATCATGGGCCCTCTAGATCACATTACATAAAGTAGATTCATTTTAATAATTCACTTTACTAAAGTGAATTTCATAAGTTCGATAGTCGTTAATGACGAATTCCACCTGTAGACATTGTCCACGTGGAAGTACCACTTCAATGCTACAAAAATCAACACTGCCACTTAACGAGGACGATACTTCTTCGAGAGACACATGTAACTGGTTCTCCCTTTGACCCTAACACACTGTTACTCACATCATCCTACACAATGGCATTCCTCCAACCTTGTTGGTTAGTTGTTCACTGTTTACTAGAAGACACGTAATTAATTACTCTACACACACTACACATCACCGCTAATAAGTTTGAAAACTTCATCAAAGGTATGCTCTTCCTCACTGTGCTTTTAGGAGCCTCCTGCTTCCGAACATCCATCAATGCTATCTCATACCAACCAGATCTCCTGGAAAACCTATAAGGGACCAACTCTGTCTTCCCTTATGAAGGTTTACTCCCCATACTGGAAGTTTATGAACTTTGCTCACCCTTCGAAGTCTTCTATTCCTTGACCTCTATCACTGATATCGATCCATAATCCAAGATACCTTTGAACCAACTACATGATTTCCCTATAGCCTATAAACTTTACCCTCTATGGCACCAAGAATTCATGTTGAGTGTATGCTAGATCCCATCATTTGAATGAGAATACATCCCCTCTCGAAAGATATGGTGTATTCACTGTCCTCCAATGTCGATACTAAGGCCAAATTCCTCTTGAGATCTGGTACATATGACACATCTGTCACCTCCAAAGATCCTCCTAGCTCTAGCTAAAATAATTATTCCAACTACCTTCACACCACACCTAGCATGAGTGATAAGCTCCACATGCAAATTTGGGTCTGTCCTTAACAACTTAGTGAACAACTCAGGTGTCCTCGTCATGTGATGAGAAGGCCCATTATCCATGAACCAGACACTGCTGATAATTGTGTTAGAAATACAAGGTACTAATGAGAACTCTTTCTCGAACTTATCAAGAAACTCATAATCGTGAGATTCTACAGTTGTTTCTACCTGTCAAAACTTTCTCTTCTCTTTCTTCCATTCTATACACTATGAAGCATAATAGCCACACTTGTGGCATGCAAAGCACTTGACTTTTCTCATGTCCTTCTTCTTCTTCACCCCTTGTGAAGTTGTACTATTATTGCTTCTCTTTTCTTGACTGGTAAGAGCAACATTGATTGCATCATCCTTTGGTTGGCCTCTAGATAGAGACTCCTCCCGAATCTCCTCTTAGATGAAGTCATCCCATAACCTCTCCCAGTCAAGGTGTTTCTCTTGTGCAATGATCCCTTGACGAAGGGTTCCCATGGATTAGTGAATCTATTTNGGGGGGGGGGGGGGGGGGGGGGGGGGGGGGGCGAATCAGTATCACATAGTTTTTATCCTTTCAAACAAATGTTATACATGCAATCATTCATTAACACATATACCATGTATCAAAAGCAATTTTCAATACAAAGAATATGTAGAGAAATCTTATATATATAAAGAATCTTCTTATTACAAATTATGTTATGAGACACCAATTTCCAAAACAAGTGTGAGCACCTACCCATTGATTTTTTTGAAACCAATCAAACAAGAACGCCAATCCCTTAATGCAAGCACCAACTTGTTGTTTTATAGGCACCAACCTGTGAGGACACAAATCCTCTTATGAGCACCAACTCATAGTAAGCAAACACCATGTTGTTATATTCCTCAGTCACAATTCACTTTGCGCTTTCTGATTTGTTTCTTTTGTTATGCGCAAACTACTAAGCATACTATACTTTACTTTTCTAACTCTTTCTGTGCAACCATTCCTTATATCCTTGTGTTCAAATTCTCTTTGTGCTCTTTTCACAAATACTCTATATTGGCATGACTGCTCCTTGTATTTATGCTTGTCTTGTAATCTCGCGCTCTTCCTTGAGTCATACCGCCATTGATTCCCTTGAGCATTATATATGTTCCTCAAAGCTTGTAATTCCAGAATACTACATCTTTTGCGCCCATAAGTTTTTCTCAACACACATCAATCTTTCTCTTACTTATACCAATAGTACTCAATTGATATGTCCACAAGTTGGGGTTTCTTTCAGTCAATGACACCACTTCTTCCTTCCTTTTTAGTCAAGGTTACCACCCCTCTTATTCTTTCGCCTGCATGCACTTTTGTATATTTACTGAATTCATAGTAACTCAACCACTTGTCCTTATATTGCACTGATCGAGTTGCATGACTTGGTGGGTCTTGCGCACAAGAATTCCATGACTTGTTGGGACTTGCACATGTATTTTCTATATACTTCTTCAATCTCGCATTAAGACTTCCTTCAACATTTGGTGGGGCTTGTTGAGACTTGCACACATATTTCAAACTAGCTTTAAGACTTTAATGCCATCACCAATTTTAACAATCTCTTTGACATCAATGACAACACTGAACTCAATAGAATCTATGTTATCTTGGTGAGATAAGCATCTCTAGTATCAGTCTTGGACATCTTGGCGCTTCTGAACACCTCCTTAAGCACCATTTTCATGTTTTAATTATTACTTTGATATAAACGAGTCATAGCATCATGTTGTCCACTAAAATTGCACTTAGTGGATTTCCAGTAAGTCGTCGAAGTTATGAACAAGTACCTTGTTTGTTATTAGTGCTCAGAAGTTCCATGGTTTCATGAGGACGAGTTGTGGTCCCTTTTCCCCCATGTTCACACCCCCTAGGGGGATTGTAATAAATGATATAGCATGGTGGTGTATTATGTAAAATACTTGGCCTTCTTGGGACTTAGTCATCAAATTTATCACCCTTGAGTGTTTTTTCCCTCGCTAGTTATATGACGCTTTTTTAAGCGACATATAATTTTCAAGTTTTTCTCTCAAAATCCTCCAAATCTGGGGTGAATAAGTTGGTGATTATGCATTAGGAGGGTTATTAAATCCTATATTCTATGTATTATACCGTGCTAATCATAATCCCAGAGTCTTGTGAACATGCGCCAAGTCTCCCCTAAAATTTTTCAATTTCCGGTTTTTTAATAAAATCATCAATAAGGTGTATTTTAAATGTAAATTTTCAAAATCTCATAAAAATGTGTTCCAGTGGGGGGATCTTCCATGGGGGTGCTCGTTTTCAAACCCAAAGCACCATATTTACCCCAAAAGCCACTTTTCCTAATTTTTAAGTGATTATTTATCACTTAAGTGAAAAAAGTCTCCAAAAAAGGCAAAAAGTGAATAACAAATTAGAAAAGGGGAAAATATGGAGAAAAAAACACATCCCTAAATCAATGGAAACTTGTCCCACACATGTTCCAGGTTAACTAAGGATGATGTTGGGGGTAATTGGAGACCAACTCAATATCAAATCGGCTTTATTCCAATCAAATTCATGAGAGGGCGAATTTCTCCTTATAGGGGCACATTTACCCATGAAAGAGCTCACCTCTTATTGTATATGTGTCACAGAAAGAGGGGGGTGGTGACCTACCTTGTGATAGGTGGCACCTACCACCTATAGTTCACTCTAGTTCACCCCCAATCATCTGAAAAAGCTCCAACACTTGGCAAATTCGTCCCCCTTAGGGTTTGCTCTCATTTTTCCTATTTAAGCCAGGCTTTCTTCCTCATTTGGGAAGGATGCAAAGAACCTGTTCCCCTTGTAATATTGATCTTGTATTGTTGGTTAATGAAATTGAAGGCTTTGGAGGCTCATGTGTAGTATTATCTCAAGGTTATGCAATTGGATGATTTATGAGGTAATATTTAGCTAAATTATGCTTTTCTTTTTGTCAAAATTGGTAGTATTGATATGGTTTTCTTTTGAATGAGTATTTGAAAATGTCAATTTGCTCATTTATGTTTTATCATTGGAATATTGTAGGAGTAATATATCATATTCAGCAACACTAATATTCTCTTTGTTTTGTATGATGAAATCTACTAGATTAACCATGCTTGTTTGAAGGATTGTGTAATTTTTGCAGGTTGCTTTAAGTGAAATGGATTTCAAAGATCAATTGCATCCAATTCCTTTCCACTACATTTGAACAATTGCATCTAATGTGTTTTGATTCATAAAATCTCCTCCTCCTTCATACTATTCAAGCTCGCGCTTGAGGACCTCTCTCTCCCTTCTCTAAATTTCAACTTTTTCTCGGTTACCGGTCCTTTATGCTTGACAAAAGTTAGATCCATAAAATATAATATTCAAATCTGATTTTGATGTGCATATTTATCAGATCTAGAAGATCCTTAAAAATATCATCTCAAACTAGATCTAGCTTAGTGCTTTAAGTGCTTGTTTCAATCAAAATTTTCACAAATTTTCAAGAACTTAAGTAGTGATAAACTTTGTATTTATTATTTGAATAATCCATGAAATTCTAAAATAAATTGTTTGTTGGTTTTTACGGGTCTGAGAAAAGGGAGAAAGAAACGTTGCCGAAAATCAAAGTTTTTTACCATCTGGGGCACCCAAAATCCTTCCTTCTTCCCCTTTCTTCATTCATCTTTTCTTCCAAAGAGTGTGTAAGATTTTTTATCCATTTTCAAGGGTCAAAAGGCACTTTATTTTCTTATTTCAACATTTTGTAAAGTTTCATAATAAAGCGAGCAAGTGGGCTACACAACGCCCGCACTCCACCCCCCCTTGGGGGATTCACAGTGTCCTTTTATGGTTTTTTTTCTAAACAGAACATGCAGACAATCTGTCTTCTAGAAAGGCTTAATAGGTTAATTAATCTTTATTTTTTAGCTTAACATAAAGTAAATAACTTCAAACTTGACTCATTGCCATGAAGTATGCTCTCGCCACCAATTAAAGGGCTTATCGATTATTGGTGGATGATCATAAAGTGACACATAGTCAGTGGTTCTAGCTTACTTCATATTTATCATTTGTTTTATTCACATTAACAATATATGTTGCTTGCTTCTAAATTGGAATAAAAATTTCATCGCAAACTTCATGTATGCTCTTTCCCCTTGCGAGCTTTGCCTAGTTTTGGGAAATCAAAAGCGATTTGCGACAATTTTCACGCAATAATTTAACAAGTCATTAATAAAATTAACTCCCAATGCATTACGAAAATCCAACGTATTGATATTTGACATTGTGGGCAAATTCTTCAAAAGAAGTGGGAACCACTAAATAGTGACCTCAGGATACCGTCAGGATACACCCTTGTTGGTGTAGTGTTGGACATTTCATAGAGACTCTGATTCAGCCCACATTTTTAAGTGAGGAACCATGTTTGTTATAATCTGGACATATTCTCGGTACTTCACAATATATCGAGAATTCCCTTTCCCATAACTCAACTCATCGTTTAATAACTAAAACTCACCAAGAGCACATTGCAAAACATTTCATATTTTCAACAACATCACTTCTTTTTACTTCGACTCCATTGGCACCGATCTACATTTGTAACAATATTTTACATTTCCTTATTCCAGTTTATAAATTGTTGCTAAATCATTATGTGTTGATGTTATCATTTACACACTGATGAAAATTTATTATCTTTGCAATAATCTTGTTTTGGTGATTTTATTCAAAAAACTCGTAAAACTCTTACTTCAATCCATAATAATTAAAACACGATAGCCTTGGTAACTCTTTCTTAGGGACCACCCCCTTGGATTTGTTAGGAATTTTGCCTGAATGAAGGATTCAAGATAAAGTGGTAGTACTTGACTCGAGACTTGTCCCCAAGGACACACCTAACAACTTGAAAATTTATACTGCGCTTAACCCCCAGGCATGTGTAAGGTGGAAACACATCCTACGTCTCCTTGGTTGACTTCTTCTCAACTATGTGAGGGATCAAACCATCCCTCACCATTTCCAAGATAATCATATTGGCCTTCACATCTTTTAGGTCCTTAGGATCAGTCGGTGCAGTCACCCCTGTGCTTGCAAACTCCCATAGGTTGTTCTCCATGAGAATTAGCATGATCCTCACCTTCCTAGGGTTGTATTTGGAGGAGTCCTCCAACCTATCTTCATACCATATTCTTGCAACAACCATCTTCAACTTGTTGTTGTTGTTTCCCGAACTCACTATCCTCTACGTAGATTTGCAACTTATTATTGCCTAAACTTTTTATGGATTATATGAGCTTATTACAACCTACTATTGCTACCTAAACCTTTTTCTGGGTTGTCTAAGCTTGTTCCAACTTACCATTTCTATCCATACTCCTTCTTGGGACTTTTCGGTCACTGCCCAAAATTTATAGGCGTTTCTGGAGCCTTATGCTCATTTCATGGTCATATTTAAGGGTTGTTATGGCCTACCTGAAATTTTCTAAGCATGCTCAAATTTTCTTAAGCTTGCTCGGTTGTTTCCCTACTGCCCAAATCTATTTAGCGGTTGCCTTGTAACGACTTAACAACTTCCTAATGGTGTGTATGGTTGTGCCCTTTTTCGTAGTCTGCAACCATGTTAATTGTTGGTGGTGGCTCTATCTACTCCCTGCAAGCACTTTTCCTATGGGTTGCCAGTGATATGCTCTTTACTTTGTAGTAGCCCAACTCTCCATAGTCTCCTCTACTCCATTGTTTCTTCAACCTAAATCCATCCACTACTTTCCATGCATGCATCTCTTTACAACTAGTGATTAATCCCTGTCATCACAATTCCATGCTTATGATATGCAACCTCTACCTGTCGCTCTTGCTAGCTCACTCTTCAGGCACCACAAATGCTTGGTGAATGCCAGTTGTTGCTCCTCTTGTTAGCATCCTACTATCACTACAACCCATACTTGCCATCTCATGGCCCATGTCGTGTCCAATTATGGTTGTTGCATCCATCATCCAGTTCTCTAGCAGCGTTGTCGTTATATGCTTCCCCTACATCTCGACGCTTGCAGCTTTAACTACCATTTCCAATGACTCCTTCTCCGTCAATTTCCAGACATCTGCAAAAAATTATTGTAACACGACCTTACTTCTTATTTTTGGCATCCATCTGTAGCTCAATCCTGTGTCAGCTCAATGGTCGTCTGCAACTTCCACCACTGTCATATATCCATGTAGGCTCAGCTCCTGCATCCTATGCATCTGATCCAACCCACACATGGCATGGATCTTTCTCCTGACACGACCTCTGTGTGCAACCTCTCCACCAGTTGTTATAACCTCCAAGAGCTCACATGTCTCCTCAGTAACTTTAGTTGTCACTCAGCCGAAATCAATCGTATGACGTACGATCACTGGTGTATGATCCTTATCGTATAGTCCATTTTTTTCTTCATAAATTCATCAAATCAATTTTCATGCTCAAAGCGAGCTTGGATATTATACCATAAAAAAATTTACCCCATCCCATATATAGTTAACAATCACGAATAATTTACTGAAATTATCAACTGAAAACACACTGAGATGCTAACTCATTACGCAATGAAAAAACACAGGAAATCATAGACACGCCTGACTCTCATTTACCCTACCTACAAGCAATTGATTTTTATTAATTATAAAAATATTGGGCTCTCGTCCTTGGGAAATGGCCCACTGAGGAATTATAATGAAAAAATTATGGCCTTCATACCTCAAGATTTGTTCTTCGATCTTGCCTATTGCTAACTCTCGGTTACCCCTTTATCCTTTTCTCTAACCCTACTTATGCACTTGCACACTCGGATGAAAGTCTATCTCCAACCAATCAATGAGATCTCACTCACTTTATGTGATTGTTGTGTATGTCCTCCTCTCACATAGGTTTCCTTTTATAACAGTATAATATGCAAATACCTTGGGCCAATACCATGGGCCCTCTAGATCACATTACATAAAGTAATGACAAAAGTACAATCACTTTAATAGTTCATTTTACTAAAATGAATCTCCTAAGTCTGAGAGCCATTAAGATGACTTCCACCTATAAACATTGTCCATGTGGAAGTACCTGTGCAATGTTATAAAAATCAACATATTTGATTCTAGTTCACAAGCAAACTTCGTAGAAGAGGATTTGGTACGTAAGCTTGGATTAGAAGTACATGGTCATCCCATCCCCTACCCATTTAGATGGGTAAACAAAGATATAGAACTCAGAGTCATGAAACAGTGCAAGATCAAGTTTGGCATAAGTGTAGAGAATGTTGATGAAGTGGAGGTAGACGTAGTACCCCTGGATGTTTGTGGTGCAGTGTTTGGAAGCTCCTTCATGTATATGAGGGATGCAATCATCATGAGGAGAGCCAAGCAATACTACTTAATCAAGGATGATAAATCCTTCATCATTAATGCGCACAAAGGTAAATCAAATGTCTATTGGGTGAGTGTCAACCAAGCAAAAAATCAAATCAATTCAAGTAGGAAGTGGGTATTTATTTTCTTAAGACATAATGAGAAAGAAGGTGAATTGGTAAAAATGAAGGCGTCCTTAGAGGGATGTACCAAAGAGCATAAACAACAGTTAGAGATCCTTTTGCATGCATACATAGAAGTGTTCCAGGAGCCTAAGTAGCTACCTCTTGAGAGGGAGGTGGAGAACAAGATACAATTATTGCCAAATTCTCCATTTCCAAACATCATATTGTATAGACAATCTATCATAAAAGCAAATGAAGTGAAGAAGCAGTTGCAACAATTGTCTGATAAGGCGTGATCCGACGAAGCACTTGACCTTCTAGGTCTGTCACGTCCCTTCCCCCTTACATTAGCATATAAGGGAGGAGTGCGACTTTACTGCTTGCTCTGATACCACACTGTAATGCCCCCTTCCCTCTACATCAACATATAAGGGAGTAGCACGACTTTACTGATCGCTCCCCTCTACGTCAACATATAAGGGAGGAGCGCGACTTTACTTCTCACTCTGATACCACAATGTAGCATCCATGTACCCACGTACCCATACACCTGACTGATAGGCATAATAATTTAAATTTTAATATTTCTTTATCTTTAATAATAGTCATTGGTCATGTTCATCCTTTAAGATTTACGCTTAAGCATAAACACCACTATAACTGTCGTTCCACAGCGGACAAATCCACTCTGTAATCGAAAAAGTCATTTTTGCACTGAAACTGACTTTTCCGACTTTCAGGTTCCAATTTTCGAGTTCATGTAGCGAGAATCATGAAATACAACCTTTACTTGTTCACTTTCCTCTTTCCGACTTCCAACTTTCCACTTTCCATGGGCTGATACCGAGGTGCAGAAAACCAACTATTTTCCTTAACCTTTTTTATGTTTTGTCGATTTCTGCCTTCTGACTTTCGCCTTCCGCAGCAGGCTCGGGGTGTGGAAATCCAATTTTTGCCTTATCTTTTCCCATTTTTCCCTCCTTTCGACTTTTGACTTCCGCCTTCCTCATGCAGATTTCAGAGGGCGGAAAAAAAACACATTTTTCCTTAAGATAACCGCATTTCTGACTCTTGGGCCAGGTATCCAACGTCCATGATCATAAGCAAAATGCAGTGGAAAAATACAAGACATATACAAATGCAAAATGCAGGGACATTTAACCATAGTAAACTCTACTTAAATCTTTAATAAGAATTCAACGTATTTAGTACATTCATAAGCAAATACATTGCAGAAATAATACAACAAAGAATACTTATCTTGAAGATGAAGTTGTCCCACAACTAGCTGTGTCTCTGCAACGTTCCACCCAACCATAAGGCAGTTGTTTTCATCAATCTCTCAACACAACTGCCACCCCCGAGTTGGGCATGATTTCCACAAGGAACTAGGGAACAAAAGGCTCGCACATAGCCAGAACATATCAAACAAATTCAACCCAACCTACAATTGGGTTTATCAGACTGCTCAGCCAGGAAAATACACAATTGGGTTTATCAGGCTACTTAGCCAAGCCATCACATTGTTGGGTTTATCGGGATACTCATCCAAGCCACCTAATAGCTGGGCTTATCAGGTTGTCCAGCCAAGGAACACACATGGCCAAATGCACATCAAGACACAACAAAGCTAACACACCGTTGGGTTTATCAGGCTGCTCAACCAAGCTAATATATGATTGGGTTTATCAGGATGCCCAACTAAGCCAATATACCATTGGGTTTATCAGGTTGCCAGCTAAGCCAATCTACGTTTGGGTTGATCAGGATGCCAAGGCTATGTAAAGGTAGAATGGCTAAGTTAGTGGCTCATTCACAGAGCTAGGGACACCTCCATGAGATCTATCTGGCCTCGCATCCACAATACCTACACACCTTGCACAAGGAATTATCCACTTCTCTGCTACACAGTCCCTCGAGCTATACCTTCCCTTCCATTTCTCTTCAGGAAGTGCATAGAAGATTCACCAACCACTTTTATCTTTTTGAGAGGTTCCTCATTTCACTAGGTTTATTAAGCCAATTCGGTGTCTCTCCCACTCCTAAGTCTTGCATACAGTTAAGACTGAACCAGGGCATACATAAGGAGACACAGCAACACAGGGCTCCACTTTGTAACACAGACAACGAGAGTCCCATACCACTCACTATGTAACACAGGAGAAACAAGTTTTCACTTGTACACAAGAGTCCAGGGTTCCATACCACTGTGTAACAAAGAAAAACACTGCAGAAATGCATAACAATACTCTACTATCTCTCGTTACACGAGGAGGAAGAACTCTACGTGAATTTGAATAATCGAATCCCGCGTGAATGAGGATAACATTGCTAAACAACTTGTTTAGCGACTCAGGATAGTCGAATAATTGGAATGGGATGGAATGGGAGAATGACTAAAAACGTTATGGGCAACTCCGCAATGACGAATTGGGCACACGTTCCCGTGCTTACTTGCTTCAGAAGAAAGAACGCAGATTCCCCAGTCTACAGGCTTGCTCAGTCATGCAACCAACTGACATACCTCGCTTTGCCCAAGGCATTGACTGCCTCAACCAACTTCTGGAAGAATTGAATGATTGAGTACAAAGGACGAAAAGGGTAGATGAGAGCTTATGGATTCTCTCATCGATATTTGGTTTCATCCTATTGGCTCAAGGGTTTGGATAATTCCCCTCCCTATTCCTTGTGAAATCATGCCCCCATCTCTTTCGTTGCACTGCATAGATAGTTGTGGTATTTTATTAAATTGCATATTTACATGATATCTCAAAATATACCATTCTTGACCAACACAAGAACCATCGGCATCAACCTGGATCGCCGATACATAAAACACCAAACCAATGGCAGGGCCTTGGCCTTGAGCTCCTCTTTGTGATTTAATAACAATAATTACATCATGTACAATTTTAATACCACGGGGTCAAAATCGGGGTATTACATTCCCCTCCCCCTTACATTAGCACTGTCCTCAGTGCTATGCAAAATTGAACAAAAATGGATGTGCTAATTGCATGGCATCCTCCAGCTTCCATGTAGCCTCATCAGGATCGTAGTGCTTCCACTTGACCTTTACCTATCCAATGGATCGATTTCGGAGCACCGTGACCTTCTTGTCAAGGATGCGCAATGGCTCGAATTGGAACTCTCCCTCGGGTTCCACCTGAATCACTCCCAGTTTATCACATGGTTAGGTTCATGTACACATTTCTTAAGCAAAGAAACATGAAAAACATTATGAGCTCCAGTGCTAGCAGGAAATGCAAGTCTATACGCAACTGGCCCTATTCTTTCAATAACTTCAAACGACCCACAGTATATAGGTGACAACTTAGCACAAGTTCCAAGCTTCAAGGAACTCTTCCTTGGCCTCACTCTAAGGCAAACATGATCCCCAACGCTGAACTCCCTGTGCACTCTATGTTTGTCTGCATAGATTTTCTGTCTATCTTGGGCTGATTTCAGGTTCTGCCTGATCTTTGCAACCTCTTGCTCCATTTCCTTGAGCAATTCAGGACCAAAAAGGATCTTGTTGACTGGATTATCCCAAGTTACTGGTGTCCTACACCTTCTCCCATATAAAGCTTCATATGGACTCATTCCCAATGATGCTTGTTGTCCATTATTATATGCAAATTCTACCAAGTGTAAATAATATTCCCACTTGGATGGATTGTCCATTACATACATGTGAAGCATGTCTTCGAGCACCTAATTCACTCTCTTTGTTTGTCCATCAGTCTAAGGATGGCAGGTGGTTCTAAATTTCAGCTTTGTACCCAAATCTGCAAACAAACTTTTCCAAAAATTGGAAGTAAACTTGGTATTCCTGTAAAAAATGATTGGCTTAGGCAAACCATGCAATTTGAAAATATCCGTCATGAATATTTTGCAATTCATCAGCCTTATATGTGGACTTGACTGGTGTAAATTGAGATGGCTTTGTCAACTTGTCCACCACAACCATGTAAAAGTCACATTTATCTTTATAAAAGTCACATTTGCTCAACTTTGCATACAACTTATGCTCCCTTAGAAATTTCAATGTCAGTCTCAAATGTTCTTCATGCTCCTCTTCATTCTTAGAATAAATAAGAATGTCATCCAGGAAGACAAGAACAAACTTGTCCAGATACTTGCTAAAAACACTATTCATTTGACACATGAATGTAGCTGGTGCATTTGTGAGACCAAATGGTACCACTACAAACTCATAGATTCAATGCCTTGTTCTAAAGGTTGTCTTATGAATATCTTCCTCTTTGATTCTTACATGATGGTAACTAGACCTCAAGTTAATCTTTGAAAATACCTTTCTTTTGATCATAGCAATACTTGGCCTTCCTTATAGCCTCTTCTAGAGTTCGAGGTTCATCAAACTCAATCCTATCTTTATATGAATGAGGTAGCCCACTCAAAAAACGCTGAATTTTCACCTTATCATCTCGAATATACCTGACATACCTCAGCAATTCCAAGATTTTTTTTGCATATTCTTCCATGGTCAACTGCCCCATTCTCAGCTCATGGAACTCTTTAATCTTATCATAATAGTACCTGTCAGAGAGGTACTTTTGCTTGAAATGCTTCTTGAACTACTTCCACATAATCATTCATTCATTGACCTTCTTCACTTGATTGAGGTGCTCCCACCATATAGATGCTCTTCCATCTAGATTGAAGATGGCTACCCTTGCCTTCATATTTCCCGAGTAGTCTTGGACTTGGAAATAATTTCTCATCCTAAGAAGCCAAGCTTCAACTTATTGACCAGTCTTTACCTCACCATCAAATGTAAGAGGCCTTGCATTCTTAAATTCATCATGTGAACTATTATGGTAACTCCTCCCTCTCTTATTCCTGTGGGGTGAAGAGCTTGAATCCCCAGTGGGTCCTTCAGAGTCAGATGATAAGCTAGAAGACCTCCTTCTTCTTCTAGCATTGCTCCTACTTCCTTCTGTATTTACTGCCTGATGCCCACAGTTCATCTGGATTTGGATGTTTGTCAAACTCTGCAGCATGGCTGCATTCAACTAATTATGCTCTTCCTGAACTTTAATCATTCTTTCGTTGTCTTCTTTACAACTTTGCAATCCCACCCTTAGGCTTCTCATGGTGGTTGCAATATCTGGGGGAGTCTCTTGATATATTCTCCCATTAGATTATGTTTCAACATTCTCAGCTCGAATTTTTTCTCCCATAGCGTCTGCCTCGAGCTCATAGAGATCTAGTGCATCATTCATGTTGTTGATTCTCATGGCCAAGCCAAAACCAACTTTTCCACAGTGGACAAATCCACTCTGCAATACAATACCTTTACTCATTCGCTTTCTTCTTTTTGAATTTTCACGGGCTAACTTCGGAATGTGGAAATCCATGAAATGACTACTTTATCTTTCCGTTTCCCTCTTTTCGACTTCCGACTTTCTGTTTTCCGCGGGCCGATACCGGGGTGCAGAAAACCAATTATTTGCCTTAACCTTTTCTTTTGTTTTGTCGATTGCCACTTTCTGAATTCTACCTTTTGCAACGGGCTTGGGGTGCGGAAATCCAACTTTTTCCTTATCTTTTCCCATTTTTCCCTCCTTCCTCTTTCCGCAAACGGATTCCGGAGGGAGGAAAAACACATTTTTCCTTAAGATAGCCACATTTCTGACTCTTGGGCCTGTTATCAGGAATCTTGTAGATGCCTCGTGAGGTGATCCTATTCAGGACGATAGAGGAAAGGCATCTAAAGTCATGACCTACGATATCTAGGACTTTCGAAAGAACTCAAATGTCACACCAGTCAAGGATATCGGCACTTTGGACCCAGTGAAACACTTAGCCCAAGGGGCATCCCTAAGACCAAGAAACCCTAAAATTATGGATACATAATAGACATGCGATAGAAACTTGGTTGAATCTCTTTGTTAACTAATTAATTATAGTTTGAAGTGAAAACTGAGAGATTTATAACATCCAGGTGAAAAGACCTAAATTTGCCCTAGGGTTTATGTAGGAAAACTAGGATCTAGGGAAAATAGGCGAGATTAAGTGGAACTAGATACTCGAATTGATTGTTGGGTGCAATATTATGCAGTTGGAGAAGAAACCAACAATACCCAATTTGTGATTTGCAAAAAAGACCACTTTCCCTAAGGGGGGTGTTTTTCCCTAGTAACAGGCCAGTGCTTTGGATGGGTAAACTGAGTCTGATCAAGCTGAAACTTTAGATCTAGGGAATTTATGTTAAATTAAAAGTGGGTTTTTAATTTCATAGCTTGCCGCAATCTAGAACTCATAAATTTGCAAAAGGAGGGTTTTAATGATATGGAGTGACGAGCAATGCATGCACATAAAATAAAAGAAGAGAAACTCACCTGCGAGACGTACCTGGAATCTGTAGATGGATTGAGAAATGACAAGGAATGTCGATCTCCCATCAAAATGAACCTTCCCGAGCAAGATCTTGGTGTAGCTATGTATCAGACAGTCACCCTTGCCTTCAACCTGCTAGATCAGAGAAACATCAACCAATCAGACAAACGAATGAGATCTGCAAAGTACGGAAAGGGAAAGAGAATAAAAATTTGTTACGGAGATAAATTCCTATGGCTTGGGGTACCACAACAGACAACTTGACTCCAGAAATAAATCCTTTCCAGTATGCAATAGAAATTAAATGTCTAACACTAAAGGATCAGACCTCGTACCTTATTCCGGACGGTTGAAGTAGATCCCCATTGAGCTTTCCAATCTTCAGCTTGAATTGATATATTACTTCCTCAACAACAAGTAAACAATACAAGGATTCTATATAGCATGGTGTTAGATCTATTCTAGCATATATAATCAATAATGTACAAGTATTTGACATAATCCCATGGATAAAATATTCATTCAGATACACATTATTGGACGGGAAAAGATATTTCTATTAATATAAATTAGAGATTACAAGATACAACCTCTGACGACACGTCTGCGAACCAGAGAAAATGAATCCCCCACTTGGGCCTCCACCACCTCAATCCTCCCTCTCTCGATAGCAAGCTTACAAGCAAAAGGCAAGCTTGGGAAGAACACAAAAGTGCTCCAAGGGACAAAGGGATGCAGACTCAAGCATAAGTTCTGGCAACAATGGACTATAGTTTATTTGCTCTCAATTCTCTCTTATGCCTTCAATGTACCAAGGGGTTCCTTATATAGCTTTTCAAAGGGGTAATGAAAGGTCAAATCCGAGTGATCTCAAGGCATAGGGAAGGCCAGGAGTCAAATGAGTCGGATCCATGTCAAGGAAAACTCCAAAAGGATTTGGATTATGCACACATCCCGATGTACGCGGTTTTAGTGGTCAAACCTGCGTATATACGCGCTTATAGGTTTAAAATTTGCATGTATCATTTTTCATATGTTTTTAGGGATGATCAAGGAAACATCAAAGGACAAAAAATGGTCCATGGGGTCTAAGGAGTCTGCAGTGGGACAGGGGAAGGCCATACAAAGTGTGATTCACCTGGAGTGGTGAAATCCGCTATAACAAAATTCATAAAGGTAAAAATACTCCCTGAACCAAACACCCTGGAGCCGGGACGAAGGTGAGTTTCCCCACAAAGTCGCCCTCTCACTCCTAACACGCCTCCTTCTCCTATAAATGAAATGGGTAAAGAAAAATGCAAGATCTATTCCGAATGAAGGTATGAAAGAACAACAATGGCAATCATCAAATCAGAACATACACAAGATACATAGATAAATAATCCCAAGCAAAAATATCTTTATTTATATTCTGGTGCCAAAGCTCATCAATTACAATGGGGGGGGGTCACATCTCTTAAATAGTTTTAGAGATACATAAACCCTAACTCACTTTATCATCCAACAGTTGATATTAAAAGATCATCAATGGTGGAGATCAACAATACATAACTTATCAGATGGATCAAGTGACTGAGTCAACCAAAGGGGGTGCACTTTGCTCAATGACGCATGTCCCAAGTCAAACTCAAAATATAACATAAGTGTGATACATCAATACACTAAGGAGGGTCACTTAGGGGCTTAATTCACCCTAGGCCCCTTTACAGCTTCAAATCATAAGATATAACCATGAAATACATCAATAGCCAATTAGAGGGGGCGCCCCTTGGGGGTTTTTTTCCTCATTGTCTGAGCCATAACTAAATGATATGGACATATGCTGACTGAAATTTGCTGAAGGATTGTCCATGATGCCAAAAAACATCATCTGTCAAATTTCCAAACCATTTCCTTGACTTAGGAGGCCAAATCGATTTTTCAGTGAACTTCTAGTTCATTTCCTGCTGGTAAAATCTCTGGAAACTAATAAATCCATCATAACTCACTCCAGGGTACAAAATGGGGAAAACTGACTGCTCTGGATGATCTGGAGACATAAAAGAAAGGTATGAGTGACTACGCATACCCCATGGAACACTGCTCTGTTCTAGGAGAACCAATCATACTGCCATCTGGAATAAAAATAGGTCATATGACCAATAATTAAGTGATAATAATCACTTTTTTGGAGAACCGGGGCCAAAATCTCAAAACTGAAACTGCAGTATTAGTCCTGGGCAAGTTTCGAACAAATATAGACCATGTTGTATATTTGAGTCACTGCCTTGGAAACGTGATTGACTCGGTCAACTGGTTTGACCAGGTCAAAGTACCCAAAATCAAGGTGAGATACTGTACCATTATGATCTTGCAACATTTCGAGGTAATCCATGCTCCAATTGTGTATACTAGAAACCAACTTAAGTAAGTTATTCATAATCATAGTGACCAAACATAATAATAATAATAAAATGTACCTTTGCTTTTGAAAGATCTTAAATTCTTCTGGAAATCTGCTTGCTCATGCCATACTTACAAAGTGTAATCAACGTGCTATAGATGGGTGATGATGGAAGAACTAGGTTAAGGCAAAGGGGAGTGACTTTGACTTACTTTGACTCAACAATCTATCCAACTGATAACTAATAAACTCTACCAAAGTGACACATGTATGACAGGAAGCAATAGGGGATGGAGGTGTCTCACAGATGGGTGGCGTACTTGGGTATGCTTCCCTCAGACTATAACAAGTTTTCCTTTGCAAATTTATTGTAAATATAGGTTAACCTTCAAAGACAGGTGCCCTGGAAGCCTTTTGGGCTCCAGTACTAACAAAGACCTAGTCTTTCTTGACTAGTCTCACCCTGTGGCCCTATGGGGACCATTGAGCCGAACACTATACAAGGAGTGAGTGCTCATCCTTTAACCATTAAACTTTCAATGAATTTCAGACTTTTTATAAGATAGTAGCCATCCTACAAGAGCAGGTGCCCTGGAAAGTCTTATTGGCTCTAGTAAATGACTAGGCTACCCACTGTTCGCGAGCAGTCCATAGCCCCGACGAGTTTGCCTCTCCCTGATGTCCCTGTAGAGGGAAAACCAAGCCTTACATTATACAAGGAATGGGTGCTCAATCTCTTGTCCACTGAGTACCCTTTTTTCAACATTTTATATTCTTGCATCCTCTAGATATAACTTTTATGTGTTCCAATGCTTTAGTGTTTAGCAACACTGTTTTGGTGGAGCACTTGTTTTGAGGACTTAAGGATGACAACTTTGTACACCTAGCCACACTGGCCAAGACACATACTTCATAGCCCGAGACACATAGCAACATGGAGTCTATCACACATAGTGGTCAGAATGGGAAAGCGGTCTTCAATCTCACCAGTCTCTATCAGTCATAGTCATGGGGTAGAAACAAACAAAGATGGACTGAATGGATGGATAACAATGCAATGGAACCAACCTAGCACTAAAGCTTACATTTTGTTTGAGCATGGCATGGACAACAATCTTCACATTGGATTCCTTAATCAACTATAACAAAGGTTAAAGTAATAAAGAACATATAGCACATGTCACCATGATCATCCTAACATGATAAGTACATGTATCTTAGATACATCACAAAGAAACAACTAAACCAAGGAAATATACCTGATCTCGCCATGTATACCTGTCCCCAAGTGATAAGCCCCTGATTGTGTGTACCAACTCCTAATCTGCTGCTTTGCTGAAATGAACTAGATCATCACCAAAATCATCTCAATGGACTCCTGAGTCTATGTCATGGCAAGGAAAGATAAAGACAAGGCTCTAAAGTGGAATGAAGTTGTAGAGATCCATGCTGGTACCCCATGTAAAAATAGCTCGAAACACAAAAAAGATACCATTCCGCATGCTACAACATGGAAGCCTGGCTAAAAATGTATATGTGATAACAAGGCCAGGTATCCAACCTCCATGATAATAAACAAAATGCAGTGGAAAAACACAAGGCATATACAAATGCAAAATGCAGGGACATTTAACAACTATAAACTCTACTTAAATCTTTAAAAAGAATTCAACATATTCAGTACATTCATAAGCAAATACATTGCAAAAATAATACAACATAGAATACTTGGCTTGAAGATGAAGCTATCCCGCAACTAGCTATGTCGCTGCAATGTTCCACCCAACCATCGACCTGTTTTGTTCATCAATCTCTCAACGCAACTGCCACCCTCGAGCTGGGCATGATTTCCACATGGAACTAGGGAACAACAGGCTCACACATAGCCATAACATATCAAACACAATCATCCAACCTACAGTTGGGTTTATCATACTGTCCAGCCAAGCCAATACACAATTGGGTTTATCAGGATGCAAGAAAACAATCCAATACATTGCTAGGTTTATCAGGCTACCTATCCAAGTAGCTAACAGTTGGGTTTATCAGACTGCAGGCAGTCAAGCCAACATTCACATTCAGGACCATCCAAGCCAACTAACATATGGTTTATCAGGCTACTCAGCTAAGCCAACTAACAATTGGGTTTATCAAGCTGTCTAGCCAAGGATCACACATGGCCAAATGCACATCAAGACACATCCAATCCAACACATCGTTGGGTTTATCAGGCTACTCAACCAAGGAAATATACGATTGGGTTTATCAGGCTGCCCAACCAAGCCAATATACCATTGGGCTTATCAAGCTGTCAACCAAGCCAATCTATGTTTGAGTTTATCAAGCTACTAAGGCAATGGAAAGGTAGAATGGCTAAGCTAGTGGCGCATTCGTAGAGCTAGGGACACCTCCACAATATCTATCTGGACTGGCATACACAATACCTACACACTCAACACAAGTAAGTATCCCCTTCTTTGCTACACAGTCCCTCGGGCTATACCTTCCCTTCAAGTTCTCTTCAGGATGTGTATAGAAGATTCGCTAGCCACTCTTATATTTTTGTGAAGTTCCTCTCTTCACTAGGTTTATCAAGCCAATTTAGCGTCTCTTCCACTCCTAACTCTTGCATACAGTTTAGACCGAACTAGGGCATACATAACAACAAACCACAAGGAGACACATCAACATAGGGCTCCACTTTGTAACACAGACAACCAGGGTCCCATACCACTCACTCTGTAACACAGGAGAAACAAGGTTTCACTTGTACACAAGAGTCCAGGGTTCCATACCACCTGTAACACAAAAAAAACATTGCAGAAATGCGTAGCAATACTCTGTTGGCTCTCGCTATGCGAGGAGGAAGAGCTCTATGTGAATCTGAATAATCGAATCTTGCGTGAATGAGGATAACACTACCGAACAACTCGTTTTGCGACTCAGGATAGTCGAATAATTGGAATGGGATGGAATGGGAGAATGACCAAAAACGTTATGGGCGACTCCGCAATGACGGACTGGGAACACATTCCTGTGCTTACTTGCTTCAGAAGCAAGAACACAAATTCCCTAGGCTGCAGGCTTGCTTAGTCACGGAACCGACTGCCATACCTCGCTCTGCCTAAGGCATTAACTGCCTCAACCAACTTCTGGAAGAATTTAATGATTGAGTACATAGGACAAAAAGGGTAGATGATAGCTTATGGGTTATCTCATCGATATATGGTCTCACCCTATTGGCTCTAGAGTTTGGATAATTCCCCTCCCTATTCCTTGTGAAATCATGCCCCCATCTCTTTCATTGCAGTGCATAGCTAGTTGTGGTATTTTATTAAATTGCATATTTACATGATATCTCAAAATATACCGTGCCTAACCAGCACGAGAACCATCGGCATCAACTTAGATCATTGATACATAAAACACCAAATCAATGGCAGGGCCTTGGCCTTGAGCTCCTCTTCGTGATTTAATAACGGTAATTACATCATGTACAATTTTAATACCATGGGGTCAAAACCAAGGTATTACAGGGTCACAAATAATCATTAGACCCAAGAAGAATGGGACTTGGAGGATGAGAATCTACTACAAAGCCTTACTCAGGATAAATGATCAGTTGGATCAATTCATCATGAATTGGTACCCTCTACCCGGGATAGATGATCGGTTAGATCAATTCATCATGCCAAGCACTTCACCAAGTTGGATCTCAAATCGGGATACAACTAGGTGCGAGAGAAGGAAGAAGACGTACAAAAAAACACCTTCAAGACTAGGAGAGGTCTATATGAATGGTTAGTAATGTCCTTTGGTTTATGCAATGCACCAACTACATTTAAGTGTTTGTTGAATGATGTATTACACCCTTTCTTATATTTATTTGTTATAGTATATCTAGTTGACATAATGGTTTATAGTGTTAACTGGGAAGAGCACATCTCACATCTCAAGAAGGTGTTAGAGACTTTTAAAAAGCACCAATTGTTGGCTAATTTGAAGAAATCCAAGTTCTCCCAGCATCCCTTGGTGTTTTTTGGGCATGTGATTAGTGGAGGAGAACTCAAGATTGATCCTGCAAAGATGGAGGCCATAACTAAGTGGCCTACTCTTATAAATGTCACTAAAGTTAGGATCTTTTTGGGGGAAGCACAATACCTTTGGAAGTTCATAGCTTCTTTTTTGGGTGTGGGTGCACCCCTCCATGCCATAACAACAAACAACAAAGGGTTCCAGTGGGGGAATAATCAATAGAAATCATCCGAAGAGCTCAAGTGAAATATCAACCAAGCACTAGTTCCTGCACTGCCTAATTTGTATAAGCCTTTCGAATTAAAGACAAGTGCAAATGGGTTTTCCAAGGGATCAATTTTGATGCAAGGAGGAAGGCCAACATGTTATCATTCTAAAATGTTTCATGGGGGAATCCTAATATTCCCTACATAGGATAAGGAACTCTATGCCCTAGTTCAAGCTATTAAGAAGTGGCAGCACTATCAGATGGGCAAGGAGACCATCATTCGCGTTGATCATCAACCACTGTAGTGTTTACAGGCCCAAAGTAAGCTATAATAGACGATACATCATAAGTGGATGTGATTCTTACAACAATTCCATCTCGTCATTAAGTATAAACAAGCTAGCAGACATGATCTCAAGGACACCTATGTATATTATCACATATTTCTGAAATCTTATAAACATGGAAACTTTTACCCATGATGCATACAAGGAGGAGTATACATAAGATGAAGACTTCAAGGAGTTATTCCAACAATTTCAAGGCCATTTCCATTTAGAATAAGGTGACAATAAGGCTTACTATCATCTTCGGGATGAGGTACTCTACAAGTTGGACAAGCTTTGTGTTCCTAAAGGTGAGAGATTGCACCTTATCAAATAAGCACACACCTCCAAAGTTGCAAGGTATTTTGGTGTAGAGAATATAGTTGCAAACTTACAGAGGTATGTTTACTGCCCTAGAATGAAAGAAGTTGTAGCTCGGCTTATTAGAGGATGCATATGTTTTTGTACAAGCAAGCCTAGCAATAGGAAGCAAGGTCTATACCATCCCTTACATGTTCATATGAGACCATGGGAGAGCATCTCTATGGATTTTATGGGTGGCCTTACAACCACTAGGAAGGGACATGACTATTTATTTGTTGTAGTTGATAGATTCAACAAGACGTGCATTATTATGCCTTGTAATAAGACCATCAAAGGACAACAAGCAACAAACATGTTATTTTAACAGGTTTGGGTGCACTTCGGGATACCAAGGATCACCACCTGAGAAAGAGATACCAAATTTCTTAGTGTATTTTGGGCTACACTTTCGAAAAAGATGTACACTATGTTGAAGAGGTCTACGACATTCCATCCATAGAAAGATGGACAAAAAAAAGTAGTCAACAATAATTTGGTATAACTTTTGAGGGTTTACAACTAGAAGCATCCAATGTCTTGGGATGCAAATGTGATCTACATACAACACTCTTATAACATAGCAGTCCACACTTCCATTGGGAAGTCCCTTTTGAAACTTGTTTGGATACTTGCCACCTTCACCCCTAGATGTTGTTTATGGATAACAAGGGGCATTGAGGGAAGATACCACAAGTAAACAAGTAAGAGCTGAAAATCTCATTTAATATGATTAGGTAGATCCATTTGCAAGTACAATAGGCATTGAAGAAGTCACGGGAAATGTACAAGATAAGGCATGTCCAACACAGGGTTGAGAAAATTTTAAGGGTGGGAGATAGAGTATGGTTACACCTAAACAAGGAAAGACTACAGAGTCTTGGTAAGAAGATAAAGGTTTTGGGGTGTAGTCCTTTTGAGGTATTGGAGAAGGTACGAGATAATTCCTACATACTCAATATATCCCCCTATACGTGTGCATTTACTCTATAGTGAATGTGGTAAATCTAAAACTTTATGAACTTTCCATGTTGGATTAGGAACTTGAGTTGGTCTTACCTTATGTAGAGGACTAAGCACTAGAGGCTCAAGCAAAGCTAGAAAAAGACATAGTATTGTAGAATAATTCCGTAACTATCAGGCAGGGACATTATGAACTATGTCAGTTGGAGTTGAAAGGATAACTTTTAGGCAAGGCTAAATGATAATCTAAGGAGAGGATAGAGGAAAAATTTCCTCGCCAAAATATTCAGTAAAATATCTTGGGCACCAAAAGCCTTCCAAAACGGGAAGGTATGATAAAAAAAAGGGATCAATATATAATTTTTCACTTACTTAGAGCTAGGGTGGAAATATTGGATGAATTAGCTTGTAGGGCCCATTTTATGGGTAGGATTCATTTTGGTTTTTGCTGAGAATTCGTGGTAGAGGTTTGTGGCATCTTGTGGAGATTTTGCGGTATGGGATAGATTGGTGTATACGTTTCGAGCCATCCTTGGCTCATCTTCAGAACAATATCGATGCTTGAGAAGATCATTAAACCTCCAATTCTTATAAACATACAACAATCCATAGGTTTGATTGTTTCTGCATTTTTTTAAGAAACAATAGATTATAAATCTTCTTGCTTTTGGAGATCTGGATCTTCTCTAGGTGTTTTAGACTTCTCAAGATATTTGCTCCATATCGGTTAGCAATGGTTTTGGCTGAGAATCTGCAGTAGAGTTTTATGGCATCTTGTGGAGATTATGCGGTATGAGATAGAATGGTGTCTACGTTTCGAGCCATCCTTGGCTCATCTTCAAGACAATATCGATTCCTCCTAATCTAATTAAACCTCCAATTCTTATAAATATATAATAGTCCATAGTTTTAGTTTTCTGCATTCTTTAAGAAACAATAGATTAGCAATCTTCTTGCTTTTGGAGATCTGGATCTTCTTTAGGCATCTTAGACTTCTCAGGATTCATTTTGTTGGGGTCCGAAAACTTTTGGGTCCTGTTTGATGCTCTAACATACATTTTGGGATAAAACAACCCATGATTAGTGCCATGGGCCATGACGTGATTCTACACTTTGAGACCTTCCCAACTATCCAAATATTGCCTCAATCGAAGTCCATATGCAAAAGTTATGCCTCCACCAAGTTAACCTATCCAATTGACCACCATGGTACCAAGTGGATTCCACGTTAGCTCTCATTTTTCACATATGTGGAGCTAGTCATGTGCATACCTTCAATAATGTTCTAGAAGGATCAAAACCTTAACCCTAATTGGGAGTTGAGGAATGCAAAAACCCTAAAATTAACCCGAGACAACTATCAGGCTATGTCAAATACAAGGTCTCTAGAAGAAGAAGGTGGCTATTCTTTGGATGTATGGTATTGTTCCATAGTTGAGCAACAGGACAAGAGTGGATGCTAAAGTAGAACAGAGGAGATAGGAGATCCTGTAGTGGACATTATGGCCGCAAAGTCATAGGTAACTCCATAGAGAGTACCATTTCCTTTGTATTTGCATTTTGATATGCGTTGCAAGGCATAATCCTCATTTGTGGCTAGGTTTTTCTATTTATTGGGTTTTCCAAGGGCATATCTTATGTTATTATGTGGATTGTGTAATTATTTGCTCTAGTTTTTTTCTCAATTCCATTGTATTTAATGTTTTATGAAATTATATCAACACACTGAACTAAGTTGTAAGATTTGTTGTGATGAACTAACTAAGTGGAATATCCATGACCGTTTACAGATCAACTTATATCGTCATTTAAAAATGATAAATTCCCCAAAAGAACTAATGTTGATTTATTTTATCATCTTCAACTATTCCATGGCTTGATTCTATTTTTATCTGCATATCCACTACACATGGATATTACCATTGCCATTAGTTCTTATTGAAATCCAATCAAATATCTCAAATCCCGAACCCACTATATTGATATAAATATTCCAAATAATGATTATAATTTTTAATATATGTTATTGTTTTTCCTCTTTCTAACCACTTTCGAATTGAATCAAATTATATATCAATATATTCATTTATATATACATATTAATAATGAATGTTTTTATTAACTATTTTTATCAACAAAAGGTGATAACTAGAAAAATACCCTTCCCCATCTTGAGGAAGGAGGCTTCATTATAAGCTTGTTCTAATTAAAGGTTGTGTTAAAACTTGGATGCATTTAATTTGAAATTATTTGAAAGGAATTCTTTGGTTAATTTGTCTTAAAGGTTTGTATACCCTTCCCCATCTTGAGGTAGGACGCTTGATTGTAAGCTTGTTCTAATTAAAGGTTGTGTGTTAAAACTTGGATGCATTTAATTTGAAATTATTTGAAAGGAATTTTCTAGTTAATTTGTCTTAAAAGTTTTTATGATAAAATTAGGAAGTATTTAAACTAAAAAGTTTTTATGATAAAATTAGGAAGTATTTAAACTAAAAGCAGGTGGAAGGATTGATTTTTTTATTAAAATGTAAATTTATGATATCGAATTTAATTGTGTATTGACTTTTGTAGGATTTAGAGATTTCAATTCCTATTGTATTTGGAGTTGAATTTTAACATTTAAAATAAAAGAAAAATAAATAAATTTAATGTTGAAAACCAAATAAATTTTGTGATTTTTTTTGTTTCGCGATAATCATCTTTATTTTGACATCCTACCTTTAATGTCAAATAATCAATGTTACGAGTGTTGCTTCATCAACATTAAATGTGAATAATAAATGTTGACAAAGTTGGTGACTTCACATCGATTAAATGTATCCTATAAATAAAAATTCTCTCAGGAGAATTTTATGTTTTTGATGTTTATAATATATTTTTTCTCATTTTAAAAAGTGACCATATTTTAAACTCATTATTCTTCTCATAATTGATTGTTTTTGGGTAAAATTTGTAAATACAATTTGAATTTTCTATATGCACAGTTATTTGAACATGTGTTTCCTATACCAATGCTTGGGTTTAGTGCAATTATTCAAATAACTTTACATATAGAAAATTCAAATGGTATTATTTCACCACATATATTGACCTTCGTGAATGTCATTATTATATGCTTACAAGCAATTGAAAAAAACCCATCTATGATGAGTTCTTGCACGTGCCCGTTGCCTCAGTGCGCACCTTCGCCCCTTGTGTGATGAACAACGTCGCCATGGCCTGAGGAGGAGGCTCTGAGCCTCATCCCCTCCTCCTCTCGAGCTCACTGCGTTCAAGAAGCTGGTAGTGACCTGCAACAAAAGCCTAGCTACTGCTTCTCAATAGAAATTTATCAATAAGATGGACAAGATTCTAACCGTAGCTCTCCCAGTTGAGGAACCGTGTCGGGAAGCTCTGAACATTGCTAAAAGGGGTCTCATCAAGCAGTTCACTAGCTTATGGACCTCCCCAAAGCTATCATTTCGTGGGTATAGAGAAACTGGAAACCATTGGTATCAGAAGGAATAAGAAGCCATTTCATTGGTAAGGGCTATTTCGTTTTCATTTTTTTTTAAATTTAGAAGATAGAAATCTTATATTAAGGAACATGCCATATTTCATGGACTCCCAGGGTCTGTATTTGAATAAGTGGATGCCGAATTTTGAGTCAGCTCAATACGTGCCTTCGACTATCCCAGTTTAGGTGTCTCCCTCATTTTCCCTTACACTGTTGGAACCCAAAGTCCTTAGACTCTATTGGAAATACCTCGGGGAAATACATCGGTAGAGTATAAAGGAAGGATTTATACTCTTGTTCACGAATATGCGTAGAGGTTGATTTGGAAATAGGGCTCCCAGAAGCCATAAAATTAATGATGGTAGATTGGTCTCATATACAAGAACTGGATTACGAGTAGCTAACATTCAAGTGTAGGCACAACCATGGATATGGACACTTCACAAGATAATGTAAGAAGAAGGTCGATGAATATGCGGGGAAAACAAAAGGAGAGCAATGGATTCAGGTGCAAAAACTGGCCTCATCAAAGCAAACCAACAAACCAAAAGCGAAAGGGGCACCTTCGGGGTCCAGTGCGCCCTCTTTAGGGCAGGCTCAAGTGGAAGGGAATGCAGCTCCTTTACGGATAGAGGCATCCAAGAATCCCTTTGAACTACTCAACACCCTGAAAGATCCTACTAAATCACCAGTTGAGACGAAACAACAAAATCCCACTTCTGTAGTTGTGGAAGGTAATGTAGTGACAACCCCTTCTCAACCATGATCACCAAGAGGAGGTTCTTCCTCTCCCTCTTATGTAGACATGACAAGTAAGAAACCACCGGAAATGTCTGGATCATTGGAAGATGAGACATTCGAGAGACCCTCGAAAAGGGCAGGGAGGAAATCCCTTAAGGAAGCAAGAGAGGAAGAAGCGGAGAGACAAAAAATGCAAGGAATCCAATCCACTCTTTAAATGTCCATCCAATAAAATACCAAAGAAAATCCTCCTAAGGGAGGCCCCTCTCCCTCCATTCCCAATAAATAATGTGATTAGTCTCTTGGAATTGTAGAGTATTGCGGAATCCTTCGAAAGCTAAAGTCGTTAAAGATATTTTGAAAATCGAATCTTCAGAGATCCTCATGCTCCAAGAGACAAAAATCAAAGGGGAAACCTTCTTGAACTAAGTAGACGGAAATGGAAGTGAAATGCAGGAAAGGTCGTAAGCGCAAGGGGATCTTCAGGAGGGATTGCTACTGTATGATTGAATGATGAGTTTTAGCTTGAAATCTCCTTTAAGAATCAACACTGGATTTTCATTGAGCTTCGCCATTCTGCAAGCAAGCTCACCATTGCTCTGTTCAATCTTTATGTGCCTGTCCATTTCCTTGAGAAGAAAGAATGTTGGCAATGTTTAAAAGATTTTATATAAATATACTCTCCCATGAATATCATTATAGCCAGAGACTTAAAAATAGTCCTTGATCCAAAGGAGAAAAGAGGAGGCATTAGCAGCAGAGACCAAATGCTCCCTCTTGTTGAGGACTTCATTCAGCAGTGGGACATCCTCGACTTTAAACCCAAGAATGGATTTTATACATGTACGAACAATAGAACAGGGGCAACACATATATCGACTCGTTTAGATAGGCTCCTAGTGCAAAGATTGTTTTTGATGGAAAAGAAATTAGTATCCTCTAAAATCCTTCCAAAACTCACCTCGGACCATAAACCCATTGTCTTACAACTGGAAGAGGAAGAAAACTTGGGCCCTATTCCATTTCGTTTCAACCCTCAGTGGATTGAGCAGGAAGGGTTCATGGAAACTGTTAAAATGACTTGGTCCACATCGGTTACCATGTCACCCAGTTATGTTTGGGAGTAGAAATTAAAGGCCACCAAATTAGCCCTGAAAAACTGGATCAAAAGTCCTTTCAATACCCTCTCTAGCCAGAGAATAGAGGTTGTTCAATAGTTAATAGATTTGTAGATGGATATGGAGAGCAAGGATATTACCATCCTAGAGCTAGAGAAGGAACAAACTCCCCAATTTAATTCATTTTTTTCTTTCTGACAAGAAGAAGACTAGTGGAGGCTCAAGTCTCGAAGCATGTGGCTTAAAGCTAGAGATCGCAACACAACTTTCTTCCATCGCCAATTCAAGGATCGCCTCTCTCGAAATCATATATCTGAAATCTATTCAGTAGATGGGATTGTCTTTAAAGGTTTTGCTCAACTCAAAGAAGCTACATAATCACATTTCCAACATCTTTACAAAGAGGATGGCATAGGAAGTGAGGAGCTAACCTACGAATTCCTCTCTCATATTCCTTCTCTTGCCAATGCAGAGAATAATGCAAGTCTCATGAAGTCTTTTTCAAAAGAATAAATCAGTAATGTAGTATGGACCTTGGAGCCCAACAAAGCTCCATGACCTGATGGCTTTTCTATCCACTTCTATAGAGCTTGTTGTGTAGTAATTAAGGTTGACTTACTAAGAATGATAAAACCTTTCCAGCAAAAATCCGAAGTGGGAGGTAGCACTAACTCCACCTTTTTGGCCTTAATTCCCAAAGATGTGAACTCATTTACTTTTGATAGATTCAGACGTATCTCGTTATGTAGTGCTTCCTACAAAATCCTCTCTAAGATGTTAACAAATAGAATCAAACCCCTACTAGGTAAGCTAATCTCTCCCATTCAAAGTGTTTTTTTCAAAGGGAGACACATTCTAGATAATGTGATACTTGTGCAGGAAGCTATGCATTCTAGTTATCAGAGAAAAGATCAAGGGATGCTCATAAAGTTGGACATGGCCAACGCATTCGACCCGGTAAGTTGTCCTTTCTTTACAAAGTTCTTATCTCTTTTGGTTTTAGTTCATATTTTGTAAACTTGATTAAAGATTGTACTGAAAAACCTTGGATCGCTCCACTTGTGAATGGTCGACCTCCCAACTATTTTCAAGCCACAAGGGGGATAAGGCAACGCTGCTCGTTGTCTCCCTTTCTATATATTTCGATGGCAGACTCTTTGAGTAGGAAATTGACATCTAAAAAGAATGTTGGGACAATTCCAGGCATCCGACCGATGAAAGGAATAATTCCAATCAATCATGCATTATTCGCGGATGATTCTCTTCTGGTGGAAAGAGCTTCCTTAAGAATTACAAGGGTGTTTAACGAGATTCTTCAATGCTTCTGCAGCATCTCAACAGTGCTTGTCAACAAACGAAAAAGTTTAGTGTATGGTTGGAACACTGACCAAAAAACCATCCTTCGAATTGCTCGTTTCTTGTGCTTCTCTGGTTTTGCTTCTTGGGACAAAATCAAGTACCTTAGTTTACCTTTAACATTGGGATCTAATAGACCCTTGCTTTGGATTGAAGTGATAAGAAAAATCAAATCCAAGGTAGCAGCTTGGGGAGGACAATGGATTAACAATGTTGGAAAGCTCACTCTTATCAAATCAGTCCTATCCTCTCTCGCCATCTACCAAACTTCCCTCCTTCTGGCACCAAAGACAATCACAAAGCAGATTTCGAAGTTGTTTAGAGAATTCCTATGGCGTGGAGGCAAAGGAAATCAACGTAAATTTCATTTAGTCAGTTGGGAAATAATAAAATGACCAAATTTGGAAGGCGGACTCCAAGTTAGAGACCCAGTTTGGCCAATATTGCTATAGGCAGAAAAAACCAATGGAAACTTTACTCTAACTGCACCCATCTAGTCAGTCAAATTATTTGGAAAAAATATCTCAAGGGGGGCTCTATGAGAAACCTCCATCTAGATAGTATTCCCAAAGGCAATCTGATATAGAATATCTGTAGAAAGGGAATATAATTCTTTAAAAAAAAACTGTATCATGTCTTGGGTAATGGAAAAAAGACTTTTGATGTGGAAAGATAGAATTATGGGAAATCCCCCTCTAGACAACACTGTGGAATTAGCAGAGATCCGTGAGTGGCTTTCCCAGCTTGGGTTACAGTCTATCATATATCTCTTCTTGGGATAGATCCAAGAAGTGGAAGGATTGGGTATTTCCTCAACCACTAGAGCACCTCCTCCATCAAAATCACCTCCTTCTCGATGCTCTGACAGGTTTGGCATATGTCCACATCCATGTCGCTGATAAATGGAGATGGGGGAAGAATGGTACTTACTCAACAACGCAAGTCTTCATCGCATTGAAAACTCACCATGCTCCAACTCTCAAATTTTCGATTTGGAAGCTGGTTTGGGACACGTTTGGACTCCCTATAATCAATTTCTTTACGTTGGTGCTTTGCACAGGAAAGTGTTGACCGATAAAAATCTAATAAAACGAGGCATACTAGGACTGCACAGGTGCACCCTGTGCCGTATGGATCTTGAAAACTCAGATCACCTCTTCATGGATTTCTCCTTTTCCCAAACGATCTAGTTGATAGCACTCCATGGACTCAATGTTGATGCTCCTTCACAGGTCACAGTTGTGCCGCTCTTCTCCTCCTAGACGGCAAGGTATCCCTAGGTGCTAACAAACAAGTCTTTATGGACCAGGATTTGGCTTTCCATCCCCAAGTTCATCTACTAGAAGTTATGGTTGGCAAGAAATCATATGATTTTCAACATTATCGTGCATTCTCCCTTGATAGTAGTAGCCAAAGCAAAGGCGTTGTTACTGGAATCAATGGGAAATTACTCCTCCAAGCTAGATACTTCTATCCTATCTAAATAAAGAAGTTGGTTGGGCACTCTTTCGGTTTGAGACAGAAAAAATACCTTCACTTGTCCCTCCTTCACCCCCAAGTGGCGTAGACGAACACCATATGTAGAGTTTCAAGTTTGGTGGAGAAAACAAGGCAAGGTAATAGTCATCTTCGATGATGGTTCCAAAGGAAATCTAGGGAAAGCATGAGTAGGTGGAGTGATCTACTCCCCTGACGGATCTCGTGAAGACAGATTCAACTAGGGTTTAGGATAGCGTACAAATAATTAGGATGAAATTCTCGGTCTTAAAAAAGGATGCCATATCGCCAAGGAATACAAAAACACAGCTCTCCAAGTCTTCGACGATTCTGAAATTTTAATAAAGATTTTAAATTTAGAGGATCATTTCAACAATCCGGCTCTCAACAAGACACTGCAAAGGCTGCAGTGTATTCTACACAATTTCACTTTCACCTCCTTTTTCACATTCTCCGTAGTTCAAACAAGGAAGCAGATGCAAAGGCCAATTTGGGTTGTCTCTTGCCACAAGGAGTAATTAGCAAGAATGCAGAGGCACCTTCAAAGATTCCCATCCCGTAGTTTTTTTGTTTTTGCTTCGTTTTTTAGCAAGTGTACGATTCAACCAAGTTGTAGAAGGGATAAGAATGTGCAAGATTCCATGTAATTTCCATTTTAAATAAATAATAATAATAATAATAACCATTTTAGTTTTAAAAAAACATCTAGGAATAAACCCAACAACCCTAAAACTTATGTTGGGAAATATTATTTCCTTTACGTGAATGCAAGTACATATGAAAAAGAAGAATTAACATATCAACAACTATAAAACATTGCTTGGACTCCAGGCATCTCAAGTGAGACCGATTATCAACCCTTGGTAAGTTATTCGAAACATTTTTATTTATTTTTAATTACTGCAAGTTCCAAATGTTTTAATATTTCTAAACTAATTATATTTCTTTGTTTGTTTTTACAAAGGCAAAAACTCATAGGCTTGAAATTTCCAAGGTTGCAATTTTTAGTAGAAATGATAAGGGTGTTGGAGTTGAAGTTGATTAATTTTAATAAAATTGGCACTGAAATTGTTGAGAATGAAGGGATAAATAGGTTGATGCATGACACCTTTGTTGCAATGGATGAGATCTATAATGATATTCAAAATGTACCTCTGATTGATAAGACTTTGTCGAGCCCAACAACTCCCCCAAGTCTCATGGCTTAGGGACTACTTCCTTCATTTTTTAAATGGTTAGTGTACCCTTCATTATATAAATATTAAAGGTTTGCGTTTGTCAATTCAAAATTTGTATACATATGCATTGAAAGATAGTTGTATGGTTGTTAGTCATGTTGACTTGAAAAAATTCAAAGTGCTCACCATATTGTTCTTTTAATTGATATTTGTGATGTGATTGCATCCTTGTGATTTAGGATGGAAAGCAATGCAAAATGTGTAGTTTGTAGTTCTAATATTGCACAAATTATAATTTACAAGATACAACATTTGCAAATTTTAAAAGAAGTCTTAAAACTTAATAAATATTTGGGACTACATGACCATATATCGTAGCCTTACCAATTTATCAATTCATGCGAAGATACACTACAATGATCATACGGTTTAGAGCTAATGAAGGACGGCATCTCACGTGGTTGACAAGTTTCTAAATAACATGATGACTTCAAGGTTTTATATAGTGCCATGGCTTAGAGCCCAATGGAAATCACAAAAGGATTAAATATTAAACTTCAAGATTAAAAGGGATCATTGATAAATCTCACTGTGAAGGTGAAGGCCCGTAATTTCCAAACATGAGAAGAGAGCACACTCATCGTTGAGACCTAAGCGAAAGAAACGGGAAAATGATAATCTATAGGTTCCATGCTAAACCAAAGACACTTGTTTGAAAGCTACGAGTGCCCTTGCAAATCATTATAGTTATTTTTTATAAAATCAATGTTTAATGATAATGAACCTATGTATGCATTAATTTTTGAAAATCCTTGACTTAGTTAGGTTCACACCTTGGATGGATATGAAATAGGAACCGTGTTGATCTCGAACAATTAAGAGGTCATTTTCAAGAAGCCTCCCCCAAGCAAACTATATAGCAGAAAGTATGAGGGGAATGATCCATTGTTTTGTTTAAGCCCATTCTTTCAAGGAGATTTTGATTGAAATCTAGGGTTATATTTATTCTCTGCTTACATGTAAAGAAACATATCATTAAGTGCAACCAAGCCAATAATTGGTGTTTTTACACATTGAAAGCATAGCTAGGGATGTCATGATATTTCTAGTACAATGTTATAGTCAAGGCATGTCATCAAACAATAGTCATTGCACATTAAATTTGATGACCCGCTCAAAGATCCCATATAGCTTCGTTAAGGTCCTTTTCTTATCCTGTGAATAGTTTCCATAACTATTACTAGATGTTTCTACTTAAGGATCAATAGGATTCAAACTCACTCTAGACATATGTTCGAAGGGCTTGGGTTTGGCAATGAAATTGCAAAGTTCAAGCATGGCATGTGATACCAAAATTTTCTCCAATACCAAATCATCCCATAAAATACAAAGAAGTGATCGATTCATTCCAATTAGTTTTACTAACACTATTAATGGGTGAAATGGCTACTAGTGTGGAGCATGAGTTAACAAAATGACACCAAGTAAGTAATCCAAAGATAAGTGAAAACGCCTCAAGTTATACTTGATGAGGAAACTACCACGAATCCAATGGTGGAAGATACATTTAAATCTTATTTCTGTAACAATGAGTGTAGGAAAGATACAAACCAACAACAACAGTGGGGTGAGATTGATCATTTTTTCGAAACTGAAAGTGACCAATCATACTCTAATCTTAAAGTATACTAGTCGACGAGCATGTCTCACTTTCATTGGGTAGCAACCAAACTAGCCCTTATTCCAACGGCAAGAGTAATTTATTGGTTTTCAAGCATGTTGATGTGGACAATAAGTTGATTACAGAATAAAATGGAAAGGCAACAACTTCATTCCAACCATCAAGCCTAGATATATGCTACAATTTTCCAAAGACATATGTAAACAAGAATGAAGAGTGGGTAGTCAGGTTTGCCACTAACATGAATTATCATGACATTCTAAAAAATTAGTAGAACAAGGATAAATTATTACGAGTTCCGTCTACTCCACCTCAAACCTCAAATTACCTTATAGATACACATTGGCACTGGTTAGCACATTATATGGTGAAAATGATGCTACAAAATTCAAGGAAATATGAATTCCACTTATATGTCATGTAACTGGAGTGGGCCAAGTTTTAAATTGGTTAAGTATTCTATCTACCACTCTAAATGATGTTATCTCCAACAACAAAGAATATAGTCCTTATAGTCCCATAGTTTTCTACATTTCATCTTTCGTAATGGATATTGCTTGTGCAACTAATAACTTCCTAGGGATGGGTTGATAATGGCAATCATAAGACAATCCCATCCATGTGTATTCTCAAGCTCAGTGGGAACATGAATTTAGGATCTAGATTGTAAGAATATTTGACAATTTTATTTCTCCTTTGCATACTTCAATGTTTTCCAAGTCAACTCCATTTATGGCAGATGAAGCAATGGAAGTAGTTAGTCGATAGGTGATTGGTACATGAAAAATACGTACACTTATATGAGAATATATATAGCATACAAGTCTCTACACATTTTACAAAAGTTTATCTAATATGAGCTAGTTATTACAGAGATTGCATATCAAACTTTTGTATATGAACCGGTAACATTATTAGTAAAAGGTTGGAAAGAACCATAGCCTTCATTACCACTAGTACATGATCCTACAATATTTTTACTACTAAAGCGGTAGAAATAGAAGTAGAGGCCTTGATAGCCTAGCATTTCAATGAGGTAAGGTTCAAGAGACATGATCTCTTGGGTGTAGTTTTGAAATGGGGAAAGGTTCAAGAAACATGATCTCTTGGGTGTAGTTGAAAATCAATGGAAGATGTTGGGTTATAAGTGACCTTATCAACATGGAACCTAGACAAATGAGAAGATATAAAAAGGAGCTATATCCTATGAAGAGGCTATGATGAAAATAAACTAGGCAAATACAACACCTGAAACAAACATAGGGGAGTTAAATGTTCATGAGTCAAGTATCCCAAGCTCTAATGGTATGAAAAACTTACAGTTGGTAACAAGAGGCAATCTCTTATTTCTTGGATTTAGCACAGGACAACCGCCATCAGTTGACACAAAACAAGTGGTTGTTCTTTATTCAATCATCTTTGATATAGCATACAAGTCTCTACACATTTTACAAAAGTTTATCTAAGATGAGCTAGTTATTACAGAGATTGCATATCAAACTTTTGTATATGAACTGGTAACATTATTGGTAAAAGGTGGGAAAGAACCATAGCCTTCATTACCACTAGTACATGATCCTACAATATTTTTACTACTAAAGCGGTAGAAATAGAAGTAGAGGCCTTGATAGCCTAGAATTTCAATGAGGTAAGGTTCAAGAGAGATGATCTCTTGGGTGTAGTTGAAAATCATTGGAAGATGTTGGGTTATAAGTGACCTTATCAACATGGAACCTAGACAAATGAGAAGATATAAAAAGGAGCTATATCCTATGAAGAGGCTATGATGAAAATAAACTAGGCAAATATAACACCTCAAACAAACATAGGGGAGTTAAATATTCATGAGTCAAGTATCCCAAGCTCTAATGGTATGAAAAACTTACAGTTGGTAACAAGAGGCAATCTCTTATTTCTTGGATTTAGCATAGGACAACCGTCATCAGTTGACACAAAACAAGTGGTTGTTCTTTATTCAATCATCTTTGACAAGAAAAGGGGACAAGTGGTTTGACAAACACATAAGAAACTGGATATCTCCCAAGATCAAGAAATCGTCCTCACTACTAAAATCCCAAATATTAAAGACACTTACACAAGTCCTTAGGCACAATATAGTAGCAGAAGCCTTTCTTAAAGCCACGTCAATTACTGTGACCAACACGGTGAAGGAATTATAGGGGACATGAAAAAATATATAAATGTTGGAGCATCAAGTGAAGTATTTATCAAGATGAGATAACATGTTTAAAGCTTGGGCTATGTAAGTGTAAGAATAATTGAATGCAACACAAAGGACACTATACAAAAGTTGTTGGAATCACAAGAACAAGGATTTCAACTCCATGGTTTTTAGGAGAAGTTAAAAGTAAAGATGATAGAGTAACTTGGTTATATGTTAGGTTATTGCTCATCCATGTTGGGTTTAATTTTCCAATAGCAAAGTGGTTTATTGGATGTATAGTTTCTTTTGCAATCCAAATAAATGAATCAACATCACAATTTTTTAATTCTATAAGGGGATTGAGATATGGTTGTCCATTATCACCCTTGGTGTTTCTAATTTTTGCTAAATGTCTTAGTATAGATATATTGGAAGCTAGGAGGATGGGAGTCATACTGGAAGTCAATACATGAAGACTTTTATCCTTTTCTTATATTTTGTATGTAGACAGTGTACTCTTATTCAACAATGGATCCCTCGAAGAAGCACAAAGACTTGAGGAAATGTTAGAGCTATGTCAATACAAGCATGGAGATCAATGCACAAAAAATTGTTACAACTTTCAATAGTATATATTCAGAATTGGAGAATCAACAGTTAGAAATATTTCTTTTCAAGTATATTCTCTTTCAAGCAAGGTTTAGAACCTTGGGTTTCTCCTATAAATGGATATGAGAAGAGAGTCTGGTATTGGTCCTGGAAAGAGTGAAGCAATGATTAATATTTTATAAAATAGATGGTTGTTGATTGAGGGAAGGCAACCATTAAATTCAACATTGGAAGCGATTCCAATGTCATGGCACTCTTCACCTACATTTATAAAAGAGTCTCAATGGGAACGATAGAAAAAAATGTTTCAAATTTATGTGGACATGTAAAAAAGAAAATGAGGGTATGCCTTTAGTTAAGTGGATGAACATGGAAAAGCTCAAAGAGGATGGAGGTTGGGGTTTAAAGAATATTCATTTTTTGGGAAATGATTGGCAATTAACATTCTATGGGAATTATTCAACATTGAGGGTTTTTGGAAAAAAAATACTGGTGCATAAATATATAACTCTTGGTAGCATAATTAACTAGACTAGGAATCTCGTGAAGATTGATAACAATGGCCCAACTCATTCGAAGGCTTGGGAACTAATTATATTTGAGGGTGCAGAATTGTGAACATCTAAGGATTGGTTTATATGCTTGGACATAATCCAAAAATATCATAATATTTTGAAATAAGATCAAAGAATTTCTTCAAGAACAAGGCTACATTACTCTTAAACAAGTGGCAAATTAGGCATCAACCAATTTATGGTAGTAAGCATGGGTGAATGCTCAAATGTTGGGTCTAGAAGGTTGGAATGCAAACTCATGGAAATAACATGTGAACGGTCAACATTGAAGTCATACTAGACTTCAAGATTAGGAAGACACACTTATATGGTCCATGGAGAAAACCTTAGGTGAGTATTTTAGATGCTTAGAATATAGAAAAATATTTTTTTCCAAACAATCAAGAAGTTGAGTGCTTATGGAAAATGGTAAGGAAGTTAATAACCCCACAAGTGTCTCGTATTTTCTTATGGTTAACTATCAATAGTAAGCCTTTGACATGGGAGGTTTAAAAAAAATGAAGTAGACAAGGTTTGGGGATGTGCATGCTTTTTCGAAAGGATGAAAAAATAATATCCCACTTGCTTATAAGATGCATAATGCTCAATAAGTCTAGATAAAATTTGAACAAGTAAGAAGTTTAAAATATATGTGGATTAGCAAATGGGTGAAAGAGTATAAAATGGTGCAATAGAAAATAGTTGACGGGCTTGTTTATGCTTGTCATATAGTTTGGGGTATTTGGTTGGCAATAATTTCTCAAATATTTGAAGAGAAATTCATTCCTCCTTTACAAAGTTCATCATAGGTTAGATAAATCTTTTCAATATGTAGCGACATTACTAGGCCATAGAGTCCTAGGTAGATAAGAACCATAGTAATGAGGTTTCTTTGAAGGTGCCAAGTAAGGATCTCCAAAAATTGGTGGTGTTAGTGGAAGCTTGTACTTGTTAGATGATCACATTGTAAGGTTTAACACAAGATTAGTAGCGCAAAGAACTAATATATTTGTTGAATTTATGACCTTCGACTTTCTCTTAAAACGTACCCTAGAATTTTTATTTTAATGAAAATCTAAATATTTGGAGATTCCACTTTAGTCGTCAATTGGATGAAAGGGACTATTTAATTAAGCAATTTAAATTTTAGGCCTATTCGTGATCAATTGAAAATGATGATAAGTTCCTTTGAAGCTATCCGTCACTCATATCTTCATGGCATTGAGAATGGAAGTGGATGCCTTGTCAAATAGATCTCTTTAGGTTGTTGAGGGAACTCTAATTATGGATTAATTTAGAGGAGGGATCGATATCATTTGTTCACTCAATTTTTTATTATTATGAATCCTTTGTGTTGTTTATTAATGTGTGGTTCAATGAACAATATTTATTTTTTATCTCATGACTCTTATGAGGTTTTAGTTTTAATGGGAGATTCCTCTGTTATTTTTTTTATCGATGTATATATCCAATATTAGAATGATCTTTAGATCTTTGTCTTAAAATATGCATGGATTGTTAAGAGATTTATTTATTTTGACTCGTTTTATTGAAGATGACATTTTCCAATGGGAACGTGAAAAGTCCATTCAATTTGTAACTGCAGTGTGCAAATGAAAAATGCAATTTCCATTCAGGTTTGAATAGAAATCATGATTTTTTCTTTGGATTAAAAAAGGAAAAGTCAAACACCTTAGGATC
>LPNX010129760.1:0-26922 GCA_001517045.1 Pseudotsuga menziesii | reverse complement strand
GGGGGGGGGGGGGGGGGGGTGGTGTTCTTATTTGATTCCCATTATGCAAGCTTCAAGTCTACTTTGGGTAATGGAAAAAAAACTGGGCCAAATTTCACTCTTTAATTTTATTTCTGAAATTTGCTTTAGAGTTGAATGTGTATCATTTCCAAAATTTTGGGGACTCAAAACTTGTTCTGTATTGTGTGCATTGTAGTGCAATGATCCAAAATATAACCCTAACCTTTCTATATGCCAATATTTTGGAGTCCAAGTCCAATACCTGGATGTGAGTGTCAACGTGGCCCAGAGGAAGAGCAAGAGTAGCAGCTTGAACGCACAACTATCCCCCAACGCCATTCCCTAAATCTATCATCATTACACTCTTAATGACATAGGTCGCATCATCTTTCGATCCGTGAGGGCATTCAAGGATGTGGACACAAGGTGACATTCCCCTCATCACGTTGTATTGTGCTCCCCTCTGTATATTTATGGCAATTCATGCGAGTTTAATTCAGTCCTACAGTTCGTGCAAACTTAAAATGGCCAGGGTGTTCAACATTCTTCATTTTGTTTCTTCCTCCCTGCGCAATTCAATGAAGCCTTCCAACTCTTCTGAGATCCTAGTGACTGTTGGCCGTGCTAGTTTTTATCCTTTGAATCCTCCTCTCCCTATCAACTTCCAGTGCCTACTCCACAATACGTCTTTGGTTCACCTTGAAATGTTTGGTAGACTGCGAGCTACCCCGCATGGGAACGGAGGACATGGAAACACCAATGAGCGGGAAAGGACTCTCTCTGCATTGGTAAACACTGGAGCTTTTGATGCTGAAATCCCATACCACCTGCATCAACTCATGGAAAATTAGGAGGATGAACTCCTGGGCTCCCTCTCCGTGGCCAACAAGATGGTTCAACGCATATGCAACTTTTGGGTGGTGAAGAATCTCCTGACCATGCTCATCCTTCGTATTACTGGTAGTCAGAACGATCCTCTGGATTCTTCCTTGATTCCTCCAACAACTCCTATTGACACTAAGCAGTTGCCACCTCCCCCTCCAAGGAACGTTGTTGGGACTCATTCTGGAAAAGTTTCCATCACTATAGCTTCATAATACAAGAAAAAAACCCACTCCTGGTCAAGAAGAATCCCTCCAACACCAATGATTCGAGTAGCGAGGAGGACACAAGCAGCGACTCCAAAAGCCCAGGAAAAGATGGCGACTAGAATTTTGCAAACCCTCTGGCCACCCCAGCTAAAAGTCAACCAAAAACTCAGATTGGATTTAGATTTGGTGTTCCCATTGAGCAGGAGAATCCTTTCAAGCACTAAGTCCAGGTTCCTAGGGTTTTGTTTGATTTTCATATGGTCAATTTGGGTCTAGTTTTCATGGTTATTTGCAACAACAACACTCAATTTTTTGTTTCAAAATTGCTTATTATGCTCTTAGTATGATATGTTTCCCTTCTATATGGAGGATTAGTTTGACATTAAGAGAGTTATTTCCTAAGAGGGGCAGGCTTCAAACTATATTTTGCTACACTCAGTTCAAAGAAATGCTATCACGCTTTGTATTTTTTCCGGTACTATTATTTTGAACCAATAGATTAGGCTCTTAAATTACAAAAAAAATCCAATCTAATATATTTTTATCATGTATTCAAGGAACATAATGCTACACTACACTCTCTGTAAACAAATTCTTGTCTTGGTAGCCAGTAGTTGGTCACTTACATAATTAAGGGTGAGGCTTTGGGTCCATCTATTCAGATAACCTTCTAGTATTGATCTTTCAATACTAGTCAAACTATATAACATCTATTTGTTTTTATTTTGCATAATCTATATCGAGGAACATTTCCAACTTATGGATATCTGAAAGAATAATGTGAAGTACTGCATATATGAAGATTGTTTATAACACTTATTTGTTAGCAGTGAAGACCTTCCTTTTGGTTGTTTGAACATTTTTTGGGGAGACAGTTAATTTCATGTCATCTACCACCACATTATCAACTTTCAAACATCATATATATAGTTCCATGATACGTGTCATCTATATAATAAGACATTTTGGTGGTGATTATAACCTCTCATATGTTTTAGGGGATTGGTAAGCCTTTAAAGCATTGCTAGGATTGTTTGTAACTTTGTGTAAACTCTACTTGGAACTTAATGTTATTTGTATGTTGGGATTTTTAGTGCAATAAAACATTCATAATGTGTTTGTTTTCTTGTGGAATAAAAATAGTATTTTTTGCTTGTAAATATAAAAATTAGGGGCTAGTTAGTGGTAATCAATAATAAATTATGGGTAGTTAGGGGTCAACTAAGAGTAATTTGGGGTAATTAGCGGTTAATTGGTGGTAATAAAGGGTTAATTAGTGGTGAGCAAGGGTTAATCAGTGACCAATTAGGGGTCAAGGAGGGAGTAACTTATGGTAATCAAGGTTAATCAATGGTAATTAATTAGGTGTTAATAGTGGCAATCAAGGGTCAATTAGGAGTAAGTAGTGGTAATCAAGGGTCAATTGAGTCTAGCTTGTGCAGTTATGGGATGGATTATTATCCTTCCCACCTAGGTTAAATTCCCATAAGTGACATGTTGAGATCATAATGAGTTAAATTATTGTCACAACTTCAAGACCTTCTTTTGACTTGGCCTTATGCCTTGAAGAATCTAGGTTTTACCCAAGGTACTATCCTTAAATTTAAGGGAAGTAATAAAGGGTTATTTAGGGGTAAGAAATGACTAATTAAGCATAAATATGGATAAATTAGGGGTAACAAATAGTTAATTAAGGGTAACTAGGGGTCAATTCGGAGTAAATGTGGGTAATAAATCTATCCCTGAGGGTTATCTCAACCAGTCATGAGCCATACATGTTATCTCTCTCCTAAAGTCTGAGAGTTCATAAGTTTGACACACTTGATATCCTTAGAGTGAGATGCTTGGAGTTTAGGCACCGATAGTTTACCTCGATGACCACCCATTTATGACTGTCAAGTCCTTGGGGGTTTCTTGACTTTTTTTACAAGGAAAACAAAAGTATGGATAATCAAGGGTCAATTGGGATTTAATTGAGGGAAATCTCAATCAAGAGTATATAAAGGTAGGTAAGGGTTGATAAGAGGTAATTAGAGGTTAATTACGAGTTAATTGGTGGTAATTAGTGGTCCATTATGGGCAATGCAGTTAAGAGTTAACTAAGGGAGATTTAGGGTAATTAGTTGTATCTCAATGGTAATTTAGGGTATCAAGGGGTAATTAGGGGTTCATTGGTGGTAATTAGTCGTCAATAAGGGTAATCTTGGGGTTTTGGGGGGTTTAATTAGGGCACTTATAGGTCAATTAGGGGTGATCATGGGTTGATTATAAGTAGCCAGGGGTTAATTATGGGGCAATTCAAAGTAAGTATAGGTAATTGTGGCCTTATTAAGGGGTTAATTAAAGGTGATTCAAGGCAATTAGGATTTTAGTAATGATAAGTTGTCAATTATAGGCTCCATGGTTAGCTTAATCAACCATGACCTAGATGTGATATGTCTGCCTTAAATTCGGGGATGTTGCAAGTTCAACTCAATTAATCTCCCCGAGGTGAGGTGATTGGAATTTACAAATCGATTGTTTACCCTATTAGCATCCATTGACAATAGTGAAGTCTCTGAGTGTTTCTCATACTTGAACGCAAGGGAAAAAAGGTAATTATTGTTAATAAAGGGNTATATATATATATATATATATATATATATATATTTGTGGTAATTTGGGTATTTAGGGTTAATAGAGGGTCAAATTGTGGTAATTTTCAGTAAATTAGGCGTAGGTAGGATCAACAAGACAAAATCCTCATAAGTTTTATTTCCAAAAATCATTGTATTTGATATTTTGAGAGGAAATCAAAATGCACATCTTCAAGCCTTTCGACTTAGTTTTTTATTGTCATAAATTGAAAAAACTCTTATGCTAAGGACATATAAAGTCATCCATTCAAAAAAGTTCCAACAAATGGACTCAATACATATCGACCAAAAAACCAATAATTGACTAGACTAATACTCTTTATACACATTTGAATACAATTACATAACCATTTAATACTACAACAAAATTGTATCTTTTGAGCATCTTTCTAAGAAATATTATCCTTGATTTCTTGCTTGACCGGAATAGTTTCTTATGAACCTAGAGATGATTCTTTCGAGAGTTGATATGCTTTATAGTTAAATTCCCCTATAATTAAATGTTAACAAAAGAAACTTGTTCGAAATAATATTTTTTCTCCAAGACTCTTTCTACTATTGGTTCTAGAGCCAAATTTGTGTTTTGTGTTTTTCCATTTTCCAAATCCATCAAAAGCTTAGAATCTCCTAGGACCCACACTCTACTTATATTCTCGTCTATAGCAATTGATATCAAAATCTAGAGAGCATATAATTTTATTCTATTGTTTTTTCCAAGCCCAACTCCATACTTCAACTTGAAATTGGGTGAATTATTAAGATACAGGATATCCCTTGCCCCATGCTTTCCTAGAGTACCTTAATTGGCTCCTTCAAAGAAGCCTTGGGGGATTGTGAAGTCTATATTATCTTTCATCAACCTTCTTGGAATTTTTAGTTTCTTAGTCTACCTTCCTTTCCCAAAATTTAGTTTGATCCAATTAGTTAAAATGACTAACTAAACCTCCTTACCTTCAAATATCATCCCACTCCTTGTTAGACATAATCCGAATCATAGTAAGGAAGAGCCTTGAATCCTCATAAGTTGTGTGGATCTTATAAGCATATATGACACCAAATTTCATTATCATTAGTTGGATCTAGCTTGGGTGGTTGTGGGATGGAGTGTTATCCTAGTTGGATCTAGGTTGAGTGGTTGTGGAATGGAGTGTTATCCTCCGCAGCCAGTTTTTTTTTCTTTTCGTCGTGATATGTTTAGCTCGTAATAAGAATATTGTTGTAACTACTATGCGCACTATTGTTGGCCTAACATCATGTCATGAAGGGTCTAGGGTTTTCCTTAGGTACCATCCTTATAATGATGGGAAGTACTCGAGGTTATCCTTAGGAGTTGTAGCACAGAAATATAAACATGTTTTTTTATCTTACTTGGAATATAAATGATTATATTTTATAGCGGGAAAATAAAAAGAAAAGGTATTACTCGAAGGTAAATTAGGGGTAATTAGAGTTTAATTATACCCAAGGGGTAGCTCAATTAGCTGAACCATTTTCCTGAGGCATGTCACATAGTCAAATATGCAGGTTAAGTTCCTTGGGGTTACCAACCATCATTGTGTCTTACGGTTGAACCATTATCCATCTTGATATTTTGGCAAAGATGGGGGTTTCTATAACATTTTCCTTGGAAAAAAACTCAAGGGTTAATTAAGGGTTAATAAGGGATACTCCATGGCAACTAGGGGTAAGTAGGGTTAATTATGGTCATTTAGGGGTAATCGTGGGTTAATTAGGAGTAATTACGAGGCAGTTAATGGTAATTCAAGAGTTAATTATGAGTAAGTAGGGTTAATTACTTGTAATTCAGGGTATTTAGGGGTTAATTGGTGGTAATTAGTTGCCAATTACATGTAATTATGGGTTAATTAAGGGGCATCAAGGTTAATTTGGGGAAATTAGTTGTCTAATATAGGTAATTAAACGTATTTAGGGATAATTAAGGTTAATTAGTGCCTCAAGGGGTAGCTCAGTTGGTTGGAGTCTGAATCCAAAGACCATCGGACATTGAGGTCGAAGGTTCAATTCTCATGAAATCCAACTCTCTGGTTCCTTCGGGGTTAGGATTCCAAAATTGGAGCTAATAGGGCAAGGCCCCTTCGACTGCCCCCCCATAATTACTATTGTGGATGTAGCGAGCCCCGACCTCTATTCTCGAGGCTATGAATTGCATGAAAAAAATTAAGGGTAATTAGTGCTTAACTAAGGGGTGAATAGGATCAATTAATGTTGGGATCCTCCCCAGGGTGTACCATGGGGATTAAAGGACCAACTAGAGTAATAATAATATAATTATGGTGGCCATTCAATGTAAAGTGGATTGGCTCAATCAAGGTTGTTACTATAAAATAAAGCCTAGCAAGTTATTGTCAGTTAATTTGAGTTAATATTAGATACACTATGATTTTCCGCTCCAAGAATTCTTTTTAAATTTTTTCTACAGGTCTTGAACCAGGGCTCTACGTCGTCTGGTTTCTTGGTGTTGATTGTTTCAAGATTGAGCATGTGATCATGAGCTTTCTTTCCGGTGGTTTATTTGCTCCTGACTTTGTGCATAGATTTTTTGACTGGTTTTTGTTTTCTCTGGACCCAATCTAGTAGAGCCTAGGTTTCTTTGCGTTGAAGGAGATTAATATGAAGTTTCTCAGCATTCATTGGAGTTGTTGAATGCTTCAATAAGCTTGGATCAGCCTGTGCCTTCCTGGGTGAGGTATCGCAGTCTTATTTGGCTCGGTTCTTGTCTCGGTGAAGGAGGCTTTCTTGGTGATAGGGCATTGGTGGTTGCCCTGTCGGCTCTGGTTTATGGTGGAGTTCTGCTTGGATCAGCTTATGCTCTAAGCCCGTTGGCCTGGCTCAGATTTTGTGTTGAAGGAGGCATTGTTGTCTGGAATTTTCCATTGATATTGATTGTCTCAGGTTCACGGTGGTGATCTATCTGGTGCATTTTTCTTTTTAAGGCTGGTTTCTATGTCAGGCTCGGCTCCTTGCTGTGCTTCGGCTGGTAGTGGGCAGTCTGATTGATTGGCTTTACTTTGACTAGTTTTCTTGCACCAGATCTTGTCTCGTGCTGTGGAGATCCATGGACTCTGGTGAGGATCCTCCTCTTCCCATAGGAAGCAATCAATCTCTTGAATGCTTTGAGATCAGAAGGAAGAGGCCCCATCCCAAAAATTTGTCAAGAAAGTGGATATTCCTTCAGTCGAGCTACTTGCGGATCGTATTTGTCGTTCAGATCTAAATTTTCCTGAACGCAGACTCATTGGGCAATTCACCGGATTATGGCCCTCTCCAAAAGCTATTGATAGTTGGGTGTAGAGAAATTAGAGGCCATTAGTCTCTGACAGGATTCGAAGCCATTTTGTAGGAAGAGGGTTTTATGACTTTGTTTTTTATGCTGTAGCGGACCATGATCTCATTTTTCGGAATGGCCCATACTTCATGGGACCTCAGGGGCTCTACTTAAACAAGTGGACTCCTGATTTCGATACCTCTTAAGACGTCCCGTATGCAATCCCATTTTGGGTGAGACTCCCGCATCTTCCTTTACACTGTTGGAGCTCCGATGCCTTAGAATCCATAGGGAATAATATCGGTAAATACATTGACAGGGAGGATGGAAAAGATCAATTCTCATGTGCAAGAATCTGTGTGGAGGTCGACTTGGAGATTGGCCTTCCCGAGGCAATTAAGTTAACAGTTGCAGATTGGTCCCATATTCAAGAGCTAGATTATGAACAAATCCTGTTCAAATATAGATTCTGTCATGGCTATTGTCATTTTTCTTGGAATTGCAAAAAAAAATATGAATAAGAAAAAGTAAATGAGAAAGAAGAACAGTGGACGCAAGTCCAAAAATCTGGAAATCAAAATCAGGGGCCTAGAAAGAAAGGCAAAGATAGTAAATTACTGACTAGTGTCTATATTGTTGGCAAGCCCTCTCCTGCATCTCAGACTATAAATCCTTCCAAAAATTCTTCCAATCAATTTGATGTCCTTAGTTCTGATACTCTTGAAGAAGGGGAAATGCAACAACTTGATGGGCATGAGTTGGAAGAAAATCCAGTTCCTCATTCAATTTATCAGGAACAAGCAGACCCACCTTCTTTGGTTCCTCTATGGGCTGGAGAGCCCTCCCTTTCTTCTCCAATGGGTGAAGTCTCCACCCCTTCATATGCAGATATTTCTCGTAAGAAGTAGCCTGACCGTCCTAGTTCATCTGATGATGATCCAGTTTCCAAGAAGGGTGGCAGGAAATCTAAGAAGGAGATTCGAAAAGAAGAGGTCGAGAGGCTAAAGACTCAAGGTAGTCAGTCTACGATAGAAATGTCTTATGGGAGGAACAAGAGAACTAGACCTCCAAAGGGAGCGGGAACTCCCTCTCAACTGGGTAAGTAATGCAAGTTACCTCTTGGAACTGTAGGAATTGGGGAATCCTATCAAAGTGGTCGTTGTGAAAGATTTAATGAGAATGGCCCCTTCCAAAATCTTACTGCTCCAAGAGACTAAAATTGAGGAGGAAGCTCTCCTTCTCATCAGCAACAAAAATTCGAATCTAAATACTGGAAAAGCTGTCAGTGATAGAGGATCATGCGGGGGTTTAGCTACCCTATGAAGTGATGAGAAATTTCAGCTAATTTTTTTTTATGCTACCTAGCATTGGATCTTCACAAATATTTTTCACCACTCCAGTAAGACTTCCTATGCTCTTTTTAATCTATATGTACCTGTTAATTACTCAGCTAAACATGATTGTTGGAAAATGTTATCAGATTTCCTTGAGTTTTCCTCTCCTGTCAATATAATTTTAGCAGGGGATTTGAATATTACTTTAGCACCGAATGATAAAAAAGGAGTCTTGCGTGGCAAGGATTTCATGCAGGAATATGTTGAAGATTTTATGTAGGCCTGGGACTTAATAGATTTGAAGCCCAAGTCTGGGCGTTTCACGTGGTCCAATCACAGGGTGGGGGTCGCTAACATCTCTACCAGACTTGATAGATTTCTTGTTTATAGCACACTGCTAGATCATTTTTTTAAAAATTCTTCCCAAGTTAACGTCAGACCATCACCTGATATCTCTGTTGTTTGAGTTTAAAGTGAATTTAGGCCCAATTCCGTTCAGGTTCAACCCAACATGGATCGAGCGAGGAGGGTTTTTGGATATAGTTTCATAGGTCTACTCTCAATATATCGTGGGTTCTCCTAGTTACGTTTTTTAGTAGAAATTGAAAAAATTAAAAGTCGCGCTGAATGATTGGGTAAAAGCCCCTCTCTCTAATCCAACGACCTGCAGAAAGGAATGCGTTGATGAGTTAAATGAAATTCAAATGGGCATGGAAAATTGTGACATCTCCATTACACATTTAGCCCAGGAGCAATTTGCCCAGTTCAAATCAACTAAATCTTTCAGGCATGAGGAGGAACAACTTAGGTTAAAATCTAGAAGTCTTTGGCTATTGGCAGGGGATAAGAATTTTGCTTATTTCCATCGCCAATGCATAAATAGAGTCTCTCGAAACCATATTACAGAAATTACAATTCGAGATGGGGTCATTATCAAAGGGCAAGAGCTCCTCAAACAGTCAGCTAGTAGCCATTTTCAACAACTGTTTCATGAGGATGGTCTATATGAGGATGAGGTGTCTTCTCAGTTTCTGGATAACATTCCTTTCCTAGTCGACCATGAGGACAACTATAATCTAATGAAACCTTTTTTCGGAAAAAGAAATTGTTGAAGTCATTTGGGCTATGGAGTCTGACAAAGCTCCTCGCCCGGGCGGCTTTTCAATTCATTTCTACAAAGTCTGTTGGCCTATTATCAAGTCTGATCTAATCCATATGGTGTCTCCTTAAAAAAAAAGAAGGTAAATTTGGCGGGTGCACCAACTCTACCTTTTTATCCCTCATTCCAAAGGAAGCTAATCCTTCCTCCTTTGATAGATTTTGCACTAGTTCCCTGTGTAATGCTTCCTATAAGATTCTAGCCAAGCTATTAGCCAATAGATTTAAGCTCCTGCTAGGTAAGTTGATCTCTCCCTTATAGGGGGGTTTCATTAAAGGCATGCATCTAGTGGATAATGTCATTCAAGTTCAAGAAGCCATTCACTCAAGATTTCGAAGAAATGAGAAAGGTATGTTAATTAAGCTGGACATGAAGAATGCTTTTGATCGAGTTAAGCTCCCCTTCCTTTATGAGGTTCTGCTCTCATTTGGTTTTTGTCGTGAGTTTGTTAATCTATTCAAAGCTTGCACTGAAAATCCTTGGATTGTACCTCTAGTTAATGGTAGACCCACTGCTTTTTTCAAAGCAGCCAGAGGTCTTCATCAAGGCTGCCCGATGTCTCCTTTCTTATATATTTTGATGGTTAAATCTCTCAGCCGTAAAATCATAGTAGAACAAGAAGCTTGGTATCTTCCAGGGATTAAGATAGCTAGGGGTGTAGACCCAATTAATCATGCATTTTTTGTAGATGACTCTCTCCTACTTGGAGGAGCTTCAATGAAGATTTCTCGGTCCTTCCTTGTCATCCTCAACAAATTCTGCCAAATTTCAGGAGCATTGATAAACAAAACAAAAAGTGTTGTCTATGGATGGAATGCTGAATCTCCGGTAATACTCCAAATAGTAGATTTCTTGGGATTTCCTAGCTTCGTCAAGTGGGAGAAGATAAAGTATTTGGAGCTCCCTTCAACTCTTGGCTCGTCTCCTCCCTCTTTGTGGCTTGAGGTGCTGGCAAAGTTAAAGGATAAAATTTATTTTTGGGGTGGATAGTGGCTTACTAAAGATGGGAAATTAATTTTGATCAAGTCAGTCCTTACAACATTTCCCATTTTCCAATCTATCTTGTTGCTAGCCCCTAAATCAATCTCGTGCAAGATATCAAAATTATTGAGAGATTTTCTTTGGAGCAGAGGTAAAGGTGGCCATGAAAAGATGCACTTAGCTAGCTGGGAAGTTTTTAAGCGACCTCTTTTAAAAGGAGGACTTCAAATTCGGGACCCTAGGTTGGCCAATTTGGCGTTGGGTGGCAAATTGATTTGGCAGCTTTATAAGAATAAAAATCATCCAGTCAGTAGGATTTTTCATGTTGAAATACCTTAAGGGTAGATCCTTGAGGAATATTACTTCAGCTAACACTTCATCAGGATCTGGTGTCTGGAATTCCTGTAGAAAATGTTTTAATTCTTTCAATCTTCAGTTATATCGAACCCCTGGTAATGGGAAGAAGATTTATCTTTGGGAGGATAGAATTTCTGGGAACCCCCCCCCGCTTTCCAAAGTCACCCAGCTTGCAGAGATTCGGAATTGGGGAAAAACAAAGGATTACTTCATCTTACAGATATACGTTCCTGGGACAGAGATAGTAATTGAGTAGTTTGGTCACTAACGGACCTCCCAGCTTGTCTCAACTCTCAGAAATTTTTGTTGTTTTCTTCTCTATTAGGCCTAGCTCTTGTCCAACTTTCTCATCTGGATTGCTGGGGTTGGGTTCCCGATGGATCATACTCTGCAGCTAAAGGATATAATGCCCTGAATGCAACTCATTCCTCTTGCCTTCCTCCGACGATCTGGAAAACGGTTTGGAATTATCATTGTTTACCAAAAGTATTCTTTTTTTCTTGGTTAACTTTGCACAATAAAATTCTGACAGGAGATAATTTACAAAAATGTGGATATAATGGGTTGTTTCACTGTTGTTTGTGCAAAGAAGCCATGGGGACAGCCATCCATATTTTGGTAGACTGTGTTTTTTTCTAAAAATGTTTGGTCATCAGTTCTTCGTGGATTTCAGATCACGATTTCTCCTCAGCTATTAGTTCTGGATTTTTACCTTGCCTGGCACGATAGGCGTCCACCTAAATATTATGCAGTAATTTTGCATTTGAGTTGGCACTCTATTGTCAAATTAACGTGGTGGTCAATCTGGTTAGCTCGTAATAATTCTATTTTCAGCGATCAGAGGCCAAAATTCCAGGCCGTGGCCTTCAAATCTCTTTCATGGTTTGCTGAAGTATATGGCCTCTCGTTCTCTTCTTTGCTTCTCTCATTATGGAGCAACGATAGCGTTCAAGCTGTTGGAAATCTTCTGAAGTGCTCTAAACCTCTCAGCTCTCCTTCTTGGAGATTTCGTGGGAGTAATGAGGATTTTAATTTTTTCTGGATGACATCTCCTTCTGCTGTCATATTCTTTGATGGAGCTTCCAAAGGAAACCCTGGAGTCTTAGGAGCCGGGGGCTTGGTTTACTGTCCGAGCAGAAAGTCTTCTAACAGTTAAAGCTAGGGACTTGGATCAATGTCCAACAATCAGGCTGAAGGATACAGCCTTCTGATGGCAAGCCATCTGGTTTCGAATAAGGGATATAAATCAGTCCAAATCTTTGGTGATTCAGATATTTTGATAAAATCTCTAAATACAGCTGACAGGATAAATAATTTTGCCTTGAATATAATATTGCATAGGACTAGGATTTTATTGAAAGGATTAGATAAGGCTGATTCTTTTCACATCCTTCGAGATCATAATCACCTTGCAGATGACCTGGCCAACAAAGCATGTCTTCTACCTCAAGGTTTTCTCAGTATCAATGGGGAAGATAGTCATTTCCATCCTATTCTGTAATACTACAGTAGCTGATTCTTGTTTTTATTGGGTGATCCTCTCCCATTTTGTAAAGATTTGTTAAGTCCAAAGCCTTCTTGGAAATTGTAAATAGGTTGATTAGTTACGGCCAAAAGACCCGCAATTCTCTTTTTTTTAATAAAATTACCCGTTCAAGTTAAAAAATAAAATAAAATAAACCCTAGTGGTTCGTTAGCTTGCAATTTTATTATTTATGACGTTAAGGTTTATATTTTGTCATTTATCTACCAAGGAATACTATAGATCATGTAAGATTTTCCTTTGAAGAAGGGGTAGGGGTAGTTAGGGGTTGATTATGGGTTAATTATGGGTAATAAAGACTTAATTAGGGGGGACATTAGGGATGCTTTGTCATAGTTAGGGACACATGTTAGCAATTAGGGGTTGATTTTAAGGGTAATTATGGGTTAACTAGGAGCAAAGAGGGGTAATCATGGGTTAATTATGGGAACTTTGGGGTTGATTAGTGGCCTATTATGATTAAGTAAAGGTAATGAGGAGTTAACAAGTGGCAATTTGGAGTATTTATAGGGGATTATGCAAACTGGCTAGAACCCTAACAACATTGGAAAAAATCTATTACGCTAACCCCTTGGACTCTAATTAACCCCTAATTACCCCTAATTAACCACACTTTACCCCAAATTAACCCATAATTACCCCTCAATTCCCATAATTACCACTACCACGCAACTAATTACCCAGGATTACCATTAAACAATCCCTAACTAAGTCTGATTGATCCCTAATTAAATCTTCATTAGCCCATTACTTTGGGGTAATTAGGGATTAATTATTGGTAATTAGAAATTAATGGTTAATCACTGATTAGTTGGTGGTAATTAACAATTAGGGGTTAATTGGTGGTAGTAATTAGTGGTCAATTATGGTTAAGTATGGGTGAATTAGGGGTAACAAGAGATTAATTAACAATAATTTGGGGTAATTAGTTGTATTATGGTGGTGGTTTGGGGCGTTTGGGGAAAATTAGGGGTTCATTAATGTTAATTAGAGGAAAGAAAGGGTTAATTAAAGCCCAAGTAGTTAGTTCAACTAGTTTTTTCCAATGTTATTGTGCATTTGGCTTGTTCCATGCTAACAAGTGCACATTTTGAATTCTCTTGGGTTGTCTCACTGGTTTGCACTGATGAGTTTATTATAAATTCCATCCATGAATGTGGGTGTTGGATCCTTCATTTTTTGAGAGGACTGCAAAATCCAAAAGAGGAAATGACCAAATAAGGAAGCGCATGGTAAATGAGTGAGAATTGTGAAAAGCCTCCAACGACCGCAACAACTTTTTACCAGTTTTGGACCTGGCCCCGCAAGTATAAAAGCAAGAGAAAAGAAAGTAGAAGGAATAATAGAAGATTGGAGAGATATAAGACTACAAGAGAAGGCAAAATACTGAATTGTGATAGAGGATAATGTATCTGGGTTTTGGGTAGTTGGGTTTTGTATGACGCCGTGATGGGTAATTCCGCGGTTGTTGTAAGGCCATAGAGTTGTGATGTAACAAAATTGATTTGATATTATAATGAAAGGCCTATGTTAAAAAGAGGATCACAAAACTCAGTCACCAAGTAGTGGGTTATCATATTAGTCACTAGAGCTAGCCCGAAACGCAGTGGTAGAACACCCTAAACTATCAGTACCTGTTGAAATTGGAAGTACCCTTAAAAGTGAAAACCCCTTTGTCGCTGAAGTAGTTACCTAAAGCAATGAAATTAACACTCCTTTGATAAAACCCCAGGTGCACTCACAAAATTTGGTAACAAGCTCTCAGAATTTTTCTTTAGAATTACCTTTGCATAATTAGATGAGTAGCAGTACCAATAGTTTACAAGCCATCTCATTGGCATGAGGAAGTAGCAGTAGTTCCTCGTAGCTTAGTAGTAATATTCATACTAGTAGGATCCCAATCTATCACAATGTTTGGAGTACCAGCAGGGCCACCCCTAAATTGGCCAAAATTTTTGGGGAAAGGACAAGAAGATGATGCAACATAAAACTGGTTCCTATGTGAGGTGATATGGAATGCTAAAGCAACCCTAGTGGTGACCAAATTGGTTGAATATAAGAACACTTTACAAGAAAGGGCCTTACAATAACGGATTTAATTGAAATGCAAGGACCGAATACATCAACTCTTACTTTAGTATAGATAAACATATTGTTCCTAAATGAGTTTTCACGACCCAAGTAATAACAAGAAGGTATTGTAGAACTGTGAGAAATTCAACAGATACTAGGAAAATTTTCCTTGGAATACACACGACTATTGAAAGATGTATTATCTCAATTAACTTTCTTGATACATGAGGCTCATCATAAGGAATGGTTTATCTAAGGACTATTACTTTTAAGCAGAATTTCGTTATCGCAACAAGTGATAGATTCACCAAGGACGACACTAGCGCAAGCAATGAAGATTGAGTCTTTGTCTAACTATCCAAACACCACTATAGGGACTTCTTCATCATCTGAAGAACTTGCATAAGTCCACAACATGATTACTTAGTTAACGAGAAACTCCAAGAAACAATTATACATAAACCAAATAAGCTACAAGTCTAGTGTACGAGATGTATGGCAAAAGGCCACCATGTGTTGAAATGTCCTATAGCGAGAGGAGGTCAGATCAGTGTGGGAGGATTGTTTGGTGGTGGACTAAGTGTGATTGTTATGTATTTTGTTGTAGTGAATCCCTTCCAGTTCGCAGGATGACCAACATATCCAAATCCACCTAACTGCTCTCCAAATGACTTTTGCAAAATTGGTAAGGCATATGGCTATCCTCAAGGACTATGTCTAGTCTTAGAAAAGTATTCCTTGGTACCCAATATGTTATAGCGTGAATTACAAGGGTCCATTATGCACAATACTAAGATATTTAGAGCATTGGATGCATTAATCAAAAGGTTGGACACTCGATATATCGAGTAGGAGATCAACCCTCAAAACGGGAAGGTGGTGGATGATGAGGAAGAGGATTCAAAACCTAATGAGGAGTAGGTCACACATGACCACTCTGCTGCTACACCTGTAACAAAATTGCACACCTTGCTCATGATTTCCCATAACCTAAGAGATCCTAGTGCACAAATTTCCACACAAATACTCACATTGTTGAAGAGTGCCCAGAGCTTGAAGAGTGACTAGGAAAGAAGGACGACCAAATTTATTAACTCAGAACCATGAGAAAGTTGCAATGTGGTAGATTTTGTTAATACCTAGGGAGGGGTAGGAACTAGACTCCAATGATAAGAAAAACAGCTCCAAGAAAGACTAAATACATCTTAGTCCAACAAAAGGAAATTTATTGTGAATCTACTTAGGTGTTTAGACATATTTCGACCCCACCACCTAGGGATTAAGCAAGACCTTCTCATCAGAACAAAAGAGATGATACACTTGATTTTGATACTGAAAAGGTAAGGGATTCGGTCTCTATGTGGTTTTCACTGGCAAAGGAAATCTTAGAAGATGAAGATGCCGCCGATAAGTTGTGTACGACACTCTAATGGATATAGGAAGTTTTGAAAGCTGATGAAGCGATATGTGCCCCACTTCCAGAAATAAACATTAACGTGACAGAGAAGAGAAAAAGGAAAAGGACTAGTTGTGAAATATGATTAGATGCATAAGTGCAAGGGTACAATACCAATGATGTGATGTTAGATTTGGGTTCTGATGTGAACACAATTCCAAATAAATGCTGGGAATCACTGGGGAGCCCACAACTCTCTTATTCAACTGGGAATGGTGAACCATTAACGCATTTTACAATTGGTTGCTTGGAGAATGCTGAAGTTGATCTAGGAGGTGTCAACACCACCACAAATTTTGAAGTAAATGATATCATGGGAAGAATTGATCTTTACCCAACGCTATTAGGGATTGAGTGGGATTATGAAAATTAAAGGAGTAATATATTTAAAGAATCAAACGAAGAATTTCACAGCCGATGGAATTAGGTTGACACAAGTGAATATGGGGAGGGATGTCTTGTAGAACATTTACTTCTTGATGGTAGACCAAAGAAAATATTATGTGAATCTGATAGTGCAGAGGATGCAGTAAGATGGATATGCCTTCACTCATTTGATAGCAACTCTAAAGAGGCATCGGACAACTGAGAAAATGGGTGACATGATCTCTCCTCCAGGAAATGATCAAATCAGTTCGTTGGATTGGGTATGAAGTAACAAATCCACCAATATACGATGACACAAATAGTCTATACAAGTGTTTATAAAAAAAAATGGATTCTTTACTTATGGAAGAAGATCTCATCGACGTCCCAGATGTAGTGCTAATATTAACTCTTGTAAGATGGTGGGGGAAACCTAAAGATGATCTTCTTGATTGGAATACGAACCAGTTAGCATTAATGCTAAGATTCAAGCCATTTATGCACGCCGAAAAGGTGGAGGAGGTTTACAAGAAGCAGACCAATCCCTACACTCACATCGCGATATGTGAACATCAATAGGAATCATATAAGTTGTAGCCCAAGTTTTGGGTGCACTATTTCTTCCATTAGCAAGGACAAGATGTTGAAAGAAAATATGGGCAAATTTCTGCCAATACTTTTCTTTTATAGCGACTATTGACTTAGTGACAAAAGCATTAACTGAAATCAAGGGAGCCTTATTCAAAAATAAATTGTGGAATGTGGGACACTAATACATTTGTCCTTACCATTAAGTACTATCAAAGCTCACTCTAGTGAAACCTTCAATAATGTGCCTTGCCTGCTGCACAAAGGTGGGGCAGGACGACCCATAACCGAGCAAATTGTAATAATTCTGAAATTTAACTTTCAAAGAGTTTGAAGGAACCGGGGAAGTGTGATAGACAAAACCTAAGGAGATTGAAGAACTTTACACATAGCCCCTGAAGCTGCAATAAGTAAACATTGGCACAAAAGATTATTTGAAAGTGGTGGATTTCATGGATTATTAGGATTAAGAAACTATATTTGAGATAGAATCTCCCTTGAAGGAATACGAGGATATTTTTTTCAGAAGAATTTCACAAATGTCAAGGGAATATAATGGGATTTGGGTGAAATGAAAATTGCGATGAAGCCAAATTCTAAAGCCGCAAAGCATCAACCATATAGATTGAATCCCTACGTGAGACAAAAGGTGAAAAAATAAATTGGTAATCTGCTTAATTCCAGTTTGATCTTTCCCGTAGATGAATTTGATTAAATCACCCCTATAACAATCCAGAGTAAGAATGACATGGAGGATATTTGAGTATGTGTTGAATATCATATCCCGAATGATGCATACACCCACAATCCATTTCTAACATCATTCAGTGACGAAGTTGTAGATTAGGTGGCTGGAAATGAAGCCTACTCCTTCACAGATGGATTTTCGGGTTATCACCGGGTCAAAATTGTGGAGAAGGAAAAAACGATGACAACTTTCACAGTATAATGGTGATCATTTGCTTATAGTGTTGTGCCACTCGGATTGAAGAATGTACCCGATGTTTTCTCCATGACAATAATTGTAGCCTTCAAAGAGTTTCTCCATAAATTCTTAGAGGTTTACTTAGATAATTGGACAGTTCTATATCCTACTAAAGGACTATGTTGCAATAGTCGCATTAGTGTTGGATCACTTTTAACAAATGGAGATCCCTTTAAACTTTCATAAGTTTATTTTTTGCGTTCCTTTTGGTAACTTATTGGGACATTCTATCTGTAAGGATGAAAATCTGGTAGACCTTGCGAAAATTGTAGAAATTGTAAACCTGCAGGCACCAACCTTTACAAAGCTGTCTTGATCCACTATGTGTCATACAAGACACTACCAAAGGTTTATACACAACTATGCCTATATCACAACACCTTTGGAGCGGTTATTAAAAAAGTACGAAATTTTTAGGTGGACCGAAGATTGTGAAAAAAAATTTGCAACAATAAAAGAACGAATGGTTAATTCCCTTATTATGCAATTACTTGATTGGAACAAGGAATTCCACATACATGTTGATGCATCATGTATTTCCCTTGGCACCATATTTGGTCAACCGATGGAGGGTGAAATGGATCATCTAGTTTATTTTGTCCAGTGGAAATTTATTGCAAGTTGAAAATAAGTCTACAACCACCGAAAGGGAAGGGTTGGCGATAATTTATGGTTTATGAAAGTTACACCACTATTTGATGGGAGGAACTTTTAGATTCTTAATTGACCATGCATCTCTCAAATACTTGGTGTATAAACTTGTTTTAGAAGGTTGTATATGCAGATTGCTACTTTTATTCCAAGAATTTTCACTCAAAGTTATAGTTAAGCACGAAAAACATAATCATGGACCCAAGCACCTCTCAAAGATAAAGTTTGGAGAAGGGTATTGACTTGTTGATGATCAAATACCACATGTAGTGATATTTAGAGTAGAAGAAATTCCAATCAATTAGAATAGATCATACTATTCTTCATAATCGGAAGGCACCTAACAAGTATTTCGTGATGCAGAAACACCACCTGGTTGTACGAGCTACAAAATATTAATTAATTGCAGGACAACTCTATAAGCTAGGAACTAATGGGATTATGAGATGTTGTGTATTATTCGCATTTTGTGGGAATGCAACATTAGTGTATATGGTGGACATGTTAGTGGAAAAGCTACAGGAAGGAAGATCCTACAAGTTGGACTATCGTGGATAATGATGTTCAAGGATGCTAAGGAATATGCCAAAAAATGTGATGTGTGTCAACAATTCAGTAGACCATGATCTTGAAGAGATCAACTTCCACTCCAACCTATTTGGGAATTACAATCATTTGAGAAATGGGCAATTGGTTTTGTGGGACCTATTAATCGTCTGGATAAACATTCTAAATCTCAGTATATCATTAACGCAACCAATTACTTAACCATATGGGCCGAAGAAACACCTATCTGTGACTACTCCATAGAAAGGACAACTCAAATGATTTACGAGAACATCACCACTCAGTTTTGTTGCCCCAGAATACTCATAAGTGTCCAAGGTACACACTTCTTGAATTCTAGCATTAAAGCATTAACAAATAAGTTTCTGATATAACATCCAAAGATAGATCCATATCACTCGCAAGTAAGCGATACTATAGAAGTGTTTAATAAAATTATGGAGATCGAGGTGACAAAAGTATGTTGCGCAAATTAGGATGATTGGGACTATCGTATACCAGATGCTTTGTGGGATTATAGGACCACTACAAAAAAATTACATAATCATACATCGTTCCAATTGGTTTATGGGAGAGAAGCAGCTGTCCCACTCGAATTTGTGGTTCCAAGTCTCTGCATTGCACACACAACACACATGATAGAAGAAGAGTCGAACATGGAACATCTTGTAGAACTGATGGAACTTGAAGAATCCCACTTCTTGGATGACTATCATGCAACATTTGAAAAAGAGCGGCAAAAGGCTTGACATGATAGGCATATAAAGAATAAACACTTTAACAAAGGTGATCAAGTCCTACTATATGACAACAAGTTTATGAAATATCCAGGAAAATTCCAAATGCATTAGCTAGGTCCTTTCATTGTTGCAGAAATAAAAGACTACAAAGATATTAATCTCATTCAACTCGATTGTATTCTACATCCAATATGGGTGACTATCGCACACCTTAAGCCCAACGTTTATGCTCAATAATTCTGCAAGAGGCCACTATTGTCACTAGGAGTTAGTTAGGAGTTATTTTCTCTTTCAGTACGATGATTTTACTATTTTTTCAGTCTATAGTTGTTTCTTTAAGTTTAGTTAGTTGGAATTTAGTTCAAACCATTATGGTCAAAGAGGGACCCACTGTTCAATCCATTAATTGCCTCTAGTGCCACATCACATCAATACAATTGTATTTTTTACATTTAAGGAGCTTCTAATGACCAAATCCACATATTTGAAGCCTTCCCATGCGAATTCTCATTGCATAGCTGCATTTAAGAAATTAATCATGTCGCACCCCTACTCTCCTCGAACATTGATGGTCCATCCTCATAGGCAAAGTTATATATCTAGGGAAAATCACTACTAATGCACTTATTCATGTGAGAATTTGAAGGATTTCACAACAACCAAATTCGAAACCCCAAGATGACGTAAGCTTAGAGCAACTGATCGACCTACAATCCATTTCGTTTACCAATGTCGCAAACTGAAAATCTGGAAGGTGCCAGCCACGCGTGATACCTCTATCATAGCATAAGCCAAGAAGGAGGATGATTCCAAACCTATCCCAATGGACACAATGATTGATACCTTAGGCAATTTGTAGGGGAAGGTCGAGCATGTGTGTCTTGTGGATGCTAAATTTTCATACATTGACTTGTATCAGGATATGGGGCCCAAGGAATACATGATTTTCCTTCCAAATAAAAATGGGCAAGCTATACCAGAATGGAAGCATGATTTCATATATTTACGGAATTCAACCTTGATGACCCTAAAATATCTTCTAGTCTTTGACATTACAATATAATTCCATAAGTGTACCATGTTCTTGATTATTCACAAGAACAAATAATCCCTGTGGTTGGATCAACAATATTCGATCTATATAGATGAAATTTGCCGACTTACATACCAGTTAATGAAAGGGGAAGACATAACCAAAAACTTTTAGAGTAAGCATAAACGAGGAAAGCACTGGTTAGAGTCGATCCTGTATTTCAAGTATGGAACCAAGTGGGGAGTAAAAGGGGCCATTATCACTGGTATTTACCACTTTCCAACTAAAATGGCATGTCATATTGTCGCAGGACAAATCATGAGGAAATACAAGAAAGGGGAATGCACCCTAGACACAATCTTTGTCGCGAAATTTATGTCCAAGGTGTATAACTGAACTAGTGTAATTTCTTAATGGATTAAATTTTTCAAGCATGCACAGATGCATAGAGATCAGGAGGCTATTTCATTTTTGGGTACCTCCCCGTATCCATCTTCATGAGGAAATGGGGACCACCACATGGTCAAAATTCGCCATGCATCACTATAAAGCAGGTGATTTCCCTACGCAAGGTTTCACATTATGCTCCCAAAAATGCATAAAAAAATAAAGCATTTGTTGAATGGTACAATGACCTCAAAGCAGTAACGATGGAGTGGATTCTAGATAACTTATTAAGTCACTATACCTCTATGGTATCTTTGGGATATATTGCGATAATACTTTTATCCAACCGAGGGAAGTTGATTAAGAAGTCATCAGACCCCACTCTTTGTTGCTTTGTTTACTCCGAGAGGTGTTTCACAAAGTGCTCAGTACCTGGCCCAATGTGAAAATTGTAATGCAAGTAAAGGTATTTCCTATGTATTCCCTATCTCAAAGCAGAAGTATCCCAAGAACAAGCTTATGAAGAGACATCCAAATCCAGGAAACCATAATTCCCACACCTTCCACCCTTACCTGAACCCATTGATGACAATACTATGGTCCTTTTGAAGTATGTCAAAGATTTCATGTCCTATATTGACGGACCAAAGAGTTAGTAAAATGTCTTTTACAACTCTTATAATCGTCACTACCATCCCAACCCCAATTTACACTGCTCTCCTCCAAGATTCCCAAACACTCCCCATCCCTAACCCAATAACTATTCCATCACTCACCTCTATTTCCTCCTCATCCATTATGGAAAGCACATCAAAACCCTTCATTATTGACATTACAAATGATTGTTGTGATGTCCCCGAACCTTGAGATAAGCCCAAAGGTGCTAAATTAAGACTAACTAAGGTTTAACAACAATGGATATAGATAAATTACTATTGATTGGACTAACCATTCACCCAAATAAATTAAATTCTAGAGATTCAATTATAACTAAAGTTTGCGACACTTAATTATTTAATTACGCCACTTAATTAAATAATTAATTGTGACACTCGATTAATAATTTCCAAAGTGCAAGCTAAAGGTCATAATTGAAACAAGAACATCAATAATACATGCTAAACATCATATTCGTTGTGAATAACTAATTTATGTATTTTGGGTTTGTTTCATAGCATAGTTTATAAATAACCAAGTATTGACATCATTGATTATTTGAAAATTAATCTTCTTTTTCGGTGTTATTATGTGTGTGTTGTTAGTGACCATAAAAAGTAAGGAAAACCACATATCATGGAGCATACATAGGCTGCAATATACAACCACACCGAAACCATAGCAAACAAGAACATCCACTGTAACTACAACCCTCAAAATCGGCTCCCGATGACTGTCCCATACAGTCATCTCTCACTAATAAAAATAAGATCATATGGCTTCCACCCTCCAACCATCAATTACTTTTACATATAGAATACCTCTCTCATCCTCAGATCTGCAACTAAGAACAATTATGCAACCAAATGCTTTACAATAAAATGTCAGGCACGTTCATCTCAGTACCAGAAAGCTATTGGACCAAAACAAACATATCCTGGTCATCCGGAAAGATTTTTCAATGAAACGAAAGGTGTTGTTTACTGGAAGCACTACTTCGGACGCAATGAAATGGGTCTCAAAACACAAAAGGCCCAATAACCACAATGAAACTTTGCAGAAGGCCCAACAACCACATTGTTGAAACCTTAAGCTCTGATACCACTTGTGATGTCCCCGAACCTTGAGATAAGCCCAAAGGTGCTAAATTAAGACTAACTAAGGTTTAAGAACAATGGATATAGATAAATTACTATTGATCTGACTAACCATTCACCCAAAAAAATTAAATTCTAGAGATTCAATTATAACTAAAGTTTGCGACACTTAATTATTTAATTACGCCACTTAATTAAATAATTAATTGTGACACTCGATTAATAATTTCCAAAGTGCAAGCTAAAGGTCATAATTGAAACAAGAACATCAATAATACATGCTAAACATCATATTCATTGTGAATAACTAATTTATGTATTTTGGGTTTGTTTGATAACATAGTTTATAAATAACCAAGTATTGATGTCATTGATTATTTGAAAATTAATCTACTTTTTTCAGTGTTATTATGTGTGTGTTGTTAGTGACCATAAAAAGTAAGGAAAACACATATCATGGAGCATACATAGGCTGCAATCTATAGCCACACCGAAACCATAGAAAACAAGAACACCGGTTGCAACCACAGCCCTCAAAATCGGCTCCCGATGACTGTCCCCTACAATCATCTCTCACTAATAAAAATCAGATCGTATGGCTGCCACCCTCCAGCCATCGATTAATTTTACATATAGAATACCTCTCTCATCCTCAGATATTCAACTAAGAACAATTATGCAACCAAATGTTTTATAATAAAATGACAGGCGCGTTCATCTCAGTACCGGAAAGCTATCGGACCAAAACAAACATATCCTGGTCATCCAGAAAGATTTTTCAATGAAACAAAAGGTGTTGTTTACTGGAAGCGCTACTTCGGACGCAATGCAATAGGTGTCAAAACCTAGAAATGAGCATAGATGGTTGAACCAGATCATATGGTTTCGCCCCTTTCAATAAAATAGAGCCAAAATTACAATTTCTAGTTATGCAGAAGAAGAACAGAAAGAAGGTAACAAGAATAGAAACTAAATTCCATGAGATTCATCCTTCCTCCATGTCGATCCTGACATTCAATACATGAACACTCAAACAACCAATAATCCATCATTGCACATATACCAAATAAAATAATGTAATGAAAACACAACATAAGAGAAATACTTATCTCAAAATATAAGCAACTGGCTACAGCAGGCCAACTTTCCTCCCAACCATAGACACCGTCAAGCCTTCCTCGCTTGAACAGGTCACCCTTGATTTGAGACCATGGATCCATGAGTAGATTCTTGCTTAGTCTTTCGAGAGACATGATGCATCCCACTACTACTTTCCTGTCCGTCTCCACTGCCTATGGGATGTGACCTAGCTCGCCATTCCCATTTCTTGGCTTCCAGTGTGAGAACCTACACTAGTAGAGTGCTACAATGGAAGCAAAGGGAACAAATAGACTCCCTCTAAGTCTCAACACACTCTCAATAATATTAACCTTCCCAACACAGGTAGATATCATAAATCACATGGTCTAAAGCTCAAGATTAACTTCAACAAGGAGATGGCATATGGATTTATAGCATAAGGAGGACCATTCTAACCCAAATGGATCAACCCAAATTAGTTATAAGTAAGGTTTAAACTTCATCATGGAGAATTAACTTGAATTAGTGGAATGGTGGCTTAGTGAAAAGATTCCCTTTCCCGAATTAGCACCATGAGGAGGAGTTACCCAAAACTAAGGAGTGGAGCCATGAAGAGCACATGGAGGCACACTAATGTACAAAGGGGGTTACAAAACATAGAGGAGGTCGAAATAGGTGAGATAGGGCATCCAATGGGGTCATAAATATCATGGAAGCACAAAAATAGGATCATCAATGCATGGTGTAAGAGTGGAAGCTAGAAAATAGCTTACAGTCCTAAAAACTAGGAAAGGGCTAATAAATGACCATAAACACATAAATGTGAGGGAATATTTTCCGAAGGAGGGATCCCTATGCAATATGGGCCCACTAAGGTGTGCATAATATGCAAAAATATCTCCATAGTCCATAATTATTGAGAATAGGGTTCGTTGTACAAGGTTTGGGTGATGAACATTATTAATCTCACCAAGGTGCAAATGTGAATTGGGATGGACAAAGTTAAGTCAACAATAAGTTATAACGTGCTAGGGATGTCCCCATTCCTTCTCACTTTGTGGAATCCATGGTCCCCCATACTCTTTTAGTTTCCTTTGCTGAGTCAGTTGTTTATTTAATCAAACATTGACAACATTCAAAGATAACAAAGATTCTAGTAATAACATTAACATTAATAATAATGCCAAAGTACAAGGTCATGTTATCAAACATTAATAATAAGTCCTTAATTAAATTCATCATGAAAGGGAGCAAAATTCCACAATCATATAAAAATATCATAAGTCCATAATGCAAGAGAACATAAGTCACATGAAGGATCATAAGTCCAGGGTTTAACAACTAGGGTATTACATCTCCCTCCCCCTTAAACAATGCATCGTCCTCGATGCATATTACATACATGCCCCAAAATTTCAAAATAGATGAGGGTATGCTTCCCTCATGGTATCCTCCAGGTCCCAAGTGGCATCCTCAGGACTGTAATGGGTCCATTGGACCTTTGCCTGCCTGATTTATTGATTCCGAAGCAGCTTGACCTTGCTGCCCAAAATGGCCACAAGTTGTACCGGAAAATCTCCTTCCGGTTCCACCTGGATCATAGTCCATTCAATCACATGATTTGTACCATGTTCATATATATATATATAAAGCAAATAAAAGCACTCTAATTACCTGGATCACATTCCAATCAATTACATGGTTAGTATCATGTATATACTTTTTCAATAAAGACACATGAAACACATTATGTACTCTAATGCAAGGGGGTAGGGCCAACTCATACACAACAGGTCCTATCTTAGCTAAGCCCTCAAAAGGTCCACAATATCTGGCAGCTAGCTTGGAGCAATTTCCCAAGTTTAAGGAACTCTTCTTGGGTCTGACTTTCAAAAACACATGATCACTGTAATATCCGGATCCGGATATTCTCAAGAATTACTTTATTGAATAATTAACCAATGGAAAATAATTCCATATTGAAAATATTAATTAAATATTAAAGCTGAATGATGATAAAAGATTACAAAGTGAGTGCCATATATATATATTAATTGTAAAGGCACTTTGGATACCATCCATGAAAGGATGCGTCATTTTAGAATAATTTACTAATAACATTTATTAATTATTAATTATTAATATCAATATATATTAATATTAATAATTAATATTGATCTTTAATATATATATATGTTGTTTGTTGTTATTATTTAAGTTTGTTACATTGCCTTCTAGTTCATGATGCTTTGTCCTCAAAGCATATTTTATAAAACTCGTTTATAATTTAAATATTGTAAGTAAACCATGGGCTATTTCCCTTTTATTTATTTTGTTGATAATTCTTTTTCTTTTTTTTTTATTCTTCATAATTCTTTTTTGTTTTCTTCATTATTACCTCTCATTCTTGCTTCATATTTGGAGTGGAATTAATACTTCTTCAATGAAATTCAAATGGCCAAAGGCCAATTTTTACCAGAGAAACTCTGAATATGGATGACTAAAAGCCACTATAAGGTCAAAGACCTAAATTAAATTCAAGGAAACCTTGAATATTTTGGCCACAAGCTGGAGATCAGCAGAAGCCCTAGGAAGGGTTGGCTATGATACCAATGTAATATCCAGATTTGGATATTCTCAAAAATGACTCTATTGAATAATTAACCAATGGAAAATAATTCCATATTGAAAATATTAATTAAATATTAAAGATGAATGATGATAAAAGATTGCAAAGTGAGTGCCATATATATATTAATTGTAAAGGCAATTTGGATACCATCCATGAAAGGATGTGTCATTTTGGAATAGTTTTCTAATAAACATTTATTAATTATTAATTATTAATATCAATA
>LPNX010129753.1:1611-146601 GCA_001517045.1 Pseudotsuga menziesii | reverse complement strand
TTTATTACAATTCCCCCATGGGGTATGAACATGTGATATAGTACAACAAGCACTTCCCAGAAGTACTTCCAAAGGTCTTCTGAAGTCCGAACAAGTTAACTCTGTCTGGTTTACCAGGCTCACCTGATAAAAAACCACTAAGTACAACTTAGGTGGTAACATTCTGGCTCCAAGTGTGGGATGTGTGCTCGATCTGGTCTTTGAGGCAAGGAGAGGATACAAGAACACCAGAATCTCTAGTTTATATACCCTGTAAAAACATCTCAACTTGACAAGAAAAACCTCAGTATTACAAGTTTTATAAAAAACCAAATGAACCATTAAGCTGATTTATTTAAACAAAATAAATGTAACTAACTAAAAGAAGCAAAGTTTTATTATAGCTAAGTATAAAATAGAAATGCAGAAAGTAAATGCTCTCTTTCAAGGAGATTATTTTCCTACTCTAAACATGATATAAAATGGGTTAAGTGTAATCAGAAATCCAATGTAACCACCTAAGAATTTTATTAACATAAAAAAAAAATTCTTTGTCTTTGGTTACCAGCCAAAGTAAGGATACTTTATTCAGAAAATGCAAACCTGTGTGATGATCCGGAAGGGGCGGGATGGATGGGAAATCATAAGCATGAATAATGTCGTCAAACTTCCTCCCAAACTGGTAAGTGCTTGCGTAGGCTGCTTCTATCCATGACTAGACAGGGTTGATGTACAAATTGGAATGATGAGGCAGATTGACTACACCATCATACTGATCATCAAGGCTTACCAGATGATAATTCACTGTATAAGCCCCAAGCGGCTCCAAGTCATGAGGAAACTCTAAATGTGAAGATGATAGTTGAGACTGATATTCTAATAACTGCATCACATCTGTCTTTTCACAACACTGCTTCTCCATGTCTTCATTATTTATACCTTTGTACGACTCTGCATGATATGACTCTGAATGATCATATGGATAAACTGCATGCTCCTTTTTCATATCAAAGTTTCCCAAGGCCACATGGTCCATGCTCTCTCCTTTAGATATGCCATAGATAGAAAAATCAACAAAACCATCAAAAGTTTCCAGTTCATTATTTTCCTCTTTATTCATGTCATAGACTGGATTTTCCATGAATGTCCAGGACTCCTCATCAACATCTTTGTCGGGGATAAGGGAGTCTTCGTCACTTGTATCATGCTCCAAGCTATACTTGTCCTCATTTTCATACTCATTTTCTTTAGAGAAAAGGTCACAAGGTAGTAAACCTTCCAGACTGTCATCATTATATGGAGAACACATAGGAGTCCCATCATGTATATTACAGTTTTCATCATAAGTTTCACTATAATATTATGCAATGGTTTCATCCTCAAGCTTGTACTGTTTAGATGGTAACAAAGGGTAGGTGTGGCCTACCATGTATATATGATCAAGCTCACTTGAATTTGTTTCCTGATTACTGACCTTGGCAAGTCCATGTTCCATGACTTGATTTGCAACATAACAAGTGCTTTCTTGGTGGAATTGTTCACAAGGTCTACACCATGGAATTACTTCTTCTACCATGTTAGTTGAGTCTAACTGGTTTGGAATCCTAGGCTCTTGTTGAGGAAACTTCTTTTGATACATCTGATTCTGCCTAGGCTGAAAGTTCCTAGGTCCTTTATTTCTTTCCATTGTGATTATTCTATTGTGCATAAGATTCAATTGTGCAGACTGATCTGCCATAAGTTGGTTTTGACTAGTAACCAAGTCTTTTATCATGTCTGTTACCTTTTCCATGGGATCTTTAGAGGCTCCCTTTTCTTCTGATTCAAAGGATTTTCCCTTTTCTTCATTGTATGAAGTGTTTCCCCTAGTGTAACCTAGAATGTTGGATTTTCCTGAAGACTGCATATTCTTTTCTATTTTCTCGGCCAATTCCTGAGCAGTTTTTAGATCGGCCGGCTCTTTGTCCCTTAACTGGTACCTCAAATCACCAGTAAAAGCTTCGATGTAAGATATGAGGATGGAGGCATCCCTTGGCTTGATTTCTCTAGGGAGGTCCGCAACCACACGCCTGAACTTAGTATTAAATTCATCAATGGTTTCATTCTCCATCTTCTTTATGTTATGGAGGGCAGCAAGCAGATGTCTTGGTTCTTTATTTCCCCCCCATTTCTTCTTAAAACCCTCTAGGAATTCACTAAGAATTTTATATGAATCATCATCTAGGTCGAAGTACCATTCTTCAGCATCATCTTCCAAGGATAAAGCAAAGAGCGTCATTTTGACATCATCATGGTCATGGGCAGCATCATTGCAATAATTAACCAAGTGCTTTTCAAACTTTTGAAGGTGAGACTTGGCAGTGATGGCATCATTGCCCTGAAATACGGGGAGCTTCTTGATAGCATCATTCAGAATGTCATGAGGACTACCTGCTATCTAAGAAATGTCAAGGGGTTTGTAAAATTCCGTCTTTTCTTGAGATTAGTGAACATGACTCTCTACAAATATGTGATGGATATCTGAGAGGGATTGGTCTCCTAAATCTTCAAGGTTTCTATGAGAAGTCTACCTATTCAATATTTCCCTAATAAACCTTTCAGGATTAGGGAGAGGATTGAATAATTGTCGGTGGTTTCTTCGAGTAGAAATTCTTGAAGGGATGTTAGACAGTGGAGTCTCCAGATGGATCGAGTTTTAATTTTTATGTTTTTTAAAGACTAGATCAATCAAATTTTTTTATCTTTTTAGTTATTTTAGAAAAAAGTTAAGCTAAGTCGTACTTGGGAATAAAAATATTTATCCCCAGCAACGGCGCCAAAAAGTGTTGTCGCCTTTCACACACCTAGGTCACGTGGCATAAATCTTCAAGCCACTCGATGTGTCCTTGGGGGCAAGTCTCGAGTCAAGGCTGTCACCTTGTTCTTGACTCCTCCGTTTAGGCTCAACTCCTAACGAAGCCAATGGGGGTTAGACCCTATTAAGTTACTAAGGATAATTACTTAGTGTGGTGATGTTAAACTGAATGAGTTACTTAGGAGTTTGAAATTTAACTATAGACAATCAAAGATGACAAGATACAAAAAATGAACACACGAAAGCACAATGCTGAGACACAATATATATATAAAGCAAGAAAATAACCAGTGCCTTATAATGGAGTCAAAAAATAAGATCAATGTACTTGCATGTGCTTGGAGTGAATGTTTTGTGATTTCCTCTTGGTACGTTTTAAGTTAAATTTGAGGTGTGAGTTGATTAAAATTAGGCGAAGGGGTGGACTCCAGATATACCCGAGAGTACTTGGAGTATGTCCAAAACTAAACCTTCACGACTACCCACAAGGAATATGTGGGCTGAATGGAGTCTCTGGGGCTATTGTTCATAACGCACCCATTAGGGTGTGACAGAGATCGGCGCCCCGAGGTCACTTTTCAGAAGTTCCCGCTTCCTTTGGGTATTTTGCCACCGTGATGGTTTGATCTAGGTGTTGGATTTTCACCTGTTGGTTTGTTAATTTGGGAGAGTGAGTCCTAATTATACTAGTCACTCAAGTGCTTTTTATATATCTTGAATGATCGGACGAACCGCAGCCAAGTGTAGAGCATACACACCGGAGTCTTGTCAATTTTAGTATATTTTACAATGGGTGTTCTTGTTTAAAAGAAAACCCTCCAGGAACATCTTTTGATCCAAGTGGATCTCAATCGGGGAATCAAGGATGGGTTAATTTTATAATAGCTGAAAAACAAATGACAGAAAAGGAAACAGATACACAATTTCAGTTTTCTAATTAGTCCTACCATGAATCTCTTTCCCCTTTCGGGGCAATCGGGAAGTCGTGGGGTAAGTATTGAGATTACTTTAAAATATCAAATATGGAATATGAAACTAATAATGAATTAAAGTATACTACCCTGCATATTATATCAATACTAGTTTGAAAAGAAATGAGCAAAAAGCAACAAAAAAGACACCAACGCAAATCCCCCCGGGGGGGATGGGGAATGGGCTCGAAAGAGCCTATTCAAAAGTTATTTTTATTAAAATCAGTTACAATATCAGAGAAATGATATAATTCCTATTGATCCTTATATGGAGTGAAATCAAGAGCTTACAAAGTGCGAAAATTAAAGGTTTTAGTCAAATGGGAGACCCCTGGGGGGATTTGAACGCTCCTGAGGCTACTTCCGAACGGAAGCTTCCTTTATTTTCTGTCAAAACTGATAAAAACAAGCAAGCATATCAGACTGAAATATGCCCAAAAACACTCTGAAAGTACCTTTGGGTGAGCTCACTTTTAACCCAAAAAGGTAAGCTGAAAACTAGTTAAAAGGGGGAAACAAGAACCAAGGAAAGCAGGATTTCCTTGGGATCTTGGCTTGCATTTTGTGCAGCCAATAAGATGTGCACTTTTATTGCAGAATATTAAATTTTAACTTACAGCAAACAGAAATCAAATGCATGCAAGCTACAAATTTTCTTTAAAATTACATGCAAAAAAGGACGATTTCCCTAAAGCTAGATCTAGAAAGCTTATGAAACCTTTTAAGAGCAATATCTAGACTATGGGCTTTGAGAGGATAGATCTATGTTGAAATTACTTTTAAGATGATAGATCTAAACCAAATCAAAGCTATGAACAAATTAACCGGGTAAAAGAGTTGATTTTGAGGGAGGAAGAGGAGGAGAGAAATGTTGGTTTCCTTGAAGATCCACAGTGGAGCTTTCAGGTGGAATGTCGAGGGACTATGCCTTTGGAAGGATTTGGAGAGAGTGAATAAGCAAACTAGATCAGCATCCTCTCCAATGTAGGAACCTGCAGCTCAGCTGAAATCACAAAAACTTGTGAGATCCGATTAGTACATACACAGAGATTAAAAATAACATGGATATAAGCTTATAAGACATGCTGAATCTAGATCTCTAAACATGTATCAAAGGAAAGAGATGGCCAGTAAACTTATTTAAAAGCACCTTTCCCATCAAGATTATAATAACCTTATTATCAATCTTAACAACGGATCTACAAGCAATTTAGCAAATCATGAACACAATTACAGGTTACCTCAGTAAAACAATGGCAATGATCATCCACACATACAATGGCACAACACCATATTGCCTCCAAAGCTTCTCTTTATTTAAAATGAACAATAAAACAGTACAATAGCAGCAGCACCTCAATCCCAGTTCTAACTCCTGGAAGAGGAGGCTTATGCTTGGATATATACAAAAACAAGGAGATCCAGTCCAGGGGGGGCACAAATCCCAAGGAGATAGACCAAATATGCTGATGGAGAGTCCATAAATGCCTGATATGTGTCTAACTGAGCCAGATCTGAGTCTCACTGAGTGCAATTGTCAATCGGAGAGCTGATCTGACTACCACCTCAACCTATTAACTGAAGCATCCACCAAAACTCATCTAGCTGAGCCAAAACATGTTGAGGAGAGAGAGAGGGAGAAATTCCCCATAAAGGATGCTAAAGATCAACTTTGGATCTGATTTGATCAACTCCTTCAGTCAAGTATTTGTCAGATCCAGTCAATCTGCTTCAGATCTGACTGATTTCAATCAAATCGGCTGAGAATCCACTGATCTATGATTTTGGATTTGCTCCATTATTCATCAATTTATTAATTAAAATAATCAATAATTGATTTTTGGGGCTTTCTGACCTGAGTGATGGAAAATCACTCAAAACTAGGAAATAGTGGGTCCATGGGTTTACATGGTGCTCTTAGGTTGAAAATGAGCACCTACACGACTGAAACATATTATTTGGCCCACTTTTATTACAAAATCAATTTTTCCAATTAAACTATTAAAAAATAGCCTAAGTTTTGGAAAACTTAAATTTTAATAAAAAACACTGAAAAAATTAAAAAAATTGAAAAATTGAAAAAACCTAGGGGGACTTAGACATGTTCATATGACTCGACCATGATGTCTAGCATGTTTATACATTGACACATAGACTCTAATAACCTCAATAGGCCCAAATTCCAAGCCAACCACCCCAACTTTAGAGGAATGGAGTGAAAAACTCAGAAATTATCAGTCGTTTATTCAACAACCAATAATAACCAAGGGAAAAAACACCCTGGGCTGATCGGATTGACAAATAAAGTCTAAGAGACCGAGTCTTTTACAGACTATCATGCTAGAACATTTATTAAAATTCCCCCATGGGGTATGAACATGTGATATAGTACAACAAGAACTTCCCAGAAGTACTTCCAAAGGTCTTCTGAAGTCCGAACAAGTTAACCCTGTCTGGTTCACCAGGCTCACTTGATAAAAAACCACTAAGTACAACTTAGGTGGTAACAGGCAGATTTAGGCATAAAAAGGTGGATGGATCCCACAGGTTTGAGCCCAGGTCTCCCGCCAAAATATGTGGTAATAACACGTGCCTAACAAACAAACCAACCACATATTTTATTGCAACCACCAACCAAAAGTCTCGGTATATTCTATTTGGGTTTAACGGTTTATGCCAAAAGTCATTTTGAGTTAAACCATATACCAACAATTTTTAGAATATGCCAAACTTGAAATGGGATACGTATGCATGGAGGTTGGTTTTTATAACCATATTATATATTGTTCATAAATAACCCATATTATATATGGTATCATTAGATCTGCATATTATATAACCATATGATATATGTTATCAACAGATCTCCATTTTGATCTTGTTGTTAGTGTGATCTAGTCACTTGATTGATTTGATGTGATCTATCAGTGAAACAATGGTATGATCTCTCATTATTCCCGGTGTATTGATATGCTCCCTCAATCAACCAACAATCTAGAAGCATTAGCACTAATATTATTTATGAGTAATCCAATTCTCTTCATCATAAATCTGTCATTTTCTAGGGTTTTCTTTTAATTTTTTATGTTGTTTGGGCATTTGATTTTTCTCCTAAAATGCATGGCTAAAAGGATCTTATAAAGATTCTTATAGAACATCACCACCTCCCTTGCACTCCATAAATTGGATTACATGTAAAATTAAATCGCACAAAGTTGAGAATCCCCATTACAAGTGATATGATATACTTGTATGTTTGAAATTAGTTGAGATCTATGTGATACATCATTCGATGAGGCATTAGAAGAGGAAATGATTGGGAAACGACTATGTTTTTCATTGTCAACCATGATTCAACTAGGTCGGTCTTGGCTCATTGGTGGAATATCCACATGCCTCTTTTTTGGCTTCTTGCACCAAGAACTAGAGAAATTGCACACGACCTTTCCAAACACCACTCTAGTTCAGGTCTATTTGGGATTTCATTTGGAATCATTGGCAGTTTGGCTATGCGATCTCATTAGAGGCTGTAGATCATGGTAGTATCCACATCTATTTGGTTTAAAGATATGATTATGTAGAATTTTCATATTTGATACCATGTAGAAATAGAGCCTTGATGCAAAGAAGAAGCACAAGAGGTAGATCTTGCTACTAAGATAATTCTCACAAGTATGCACAAGGAAAATAGAGAGAATAATAAAGAGACCGAATCAAATGAAGAAGTGAAGAATGATGAACCAATGACTTGATTGATTATCAATAGTGAATTGATTGATTATTACAATAGCAATACATCCTTATAAAGGAAAATTTAGTTGGTGGAAGACAACTCATGCTAGCTCATAAATCGGGCTTACTAAATATGATAAACCCCCATCGGTGACAAGCAATTTAAAACTCTATCAAGGACCCCATGAATTAGCTAAGAATGAATGATTTGTCATGAGTGATGGAAAAACATGTTTATCCTAGAATATATAGAGAAAATCATAGAGGATGGGTTTGAAACAAAAGACAGCAGTTTCCTAGTTGACTAGCTTTACCTTATCCACTGAAAAGATAGAATAAAGAAGGATAAAGACATAATCTGCAGGAAGGAACATTTACTAATTATGGAATTCAATAAAATGGACATGATCAAACCAGAATCATGATAAAATCACTCCTGGGGTATATATGGAAAGTGTTGATCATGTGGTGCAAGTGGATGCCAACTATCTAGGCTAGTAGGTAGGAATTTAATAAAAAATGATATTTTTATCCTAAGTATGAAGTGGGTTTATAATATTCCCACACCCCCCTTTAAGTCTGACTTTATGATGATATTTATGAAATAATCATATGCATATGTAGGGCCCAACAATAAGGCTATGGTCACCCTTTACAATTACTCATATCTAGAAAAGATGAGGAAAAAAGAAAAAACACATGGGGAAAATCCTTCCTCAAGAAAGGACAAGGCACAAAATTTTAAATATGTCTTCAATATGTCCTTAAATTCACTTAAATTATCTTAATGAACTGCTTCTAGTGAAACACTTTGATGAAGAAATCGTAGACTCCATGATCACGCGCTAGAGTGTAGAATCTACAAGAAGGAAGAGGTGGAAACCCTTGTATCTCATCATCTGATGAAGTAGGATCATTATCTGAATGCTTGTTGCTGCTAACAAACTCTGATCTGCAAACACAATCTGAAAAGGAAAAGAGATCTATGCATACTCCTTCTTAAAGAGTACAAAAATTAAGACAATCAGTAACACAAGAAGTTCCTTGTATATCTGCAAAATTGTGTTGTGGATCACATATCATTCTTCCAATATGATGTAGCACCCTCCCATATATGAGATGATGCTGAAAAGACTCTAATATATCATAAATGTTACCATATGGAACAACAAAGACCAAAGGTTCAGTGTCTCCATGAGGATATGGGGATAGACTAGGAAAATGATGAGCAACTTGGAAAAACTGACAAGTGTAAAAATATGAATGATGGATGGACTTGAGATCCGAATGTAACACCCCAGTTTTGACCCCGTTTGCAATAATGTATATGATGTAAATATTATATGGAATCATGACAAGGAGCTCAAGGCCAAGGCCCTGTCATTGATTAATGTTTGGTATATAGGCGATCATGGTTGATGCCTATGGTTTATGTGCTAAGTCAAGCACATTTGTAAACATCATGTAAATATGCAAATTAATGAAAAACCCACAGCCAGCTATGTCAATGCAACAAATAATGAGACGGGGGCATGATTTTCCTAAGGATAAGACTAGTGGGAATGTTGACCTTGAACCAGTTTGGAAAAATCCATGTGTCATGGGGAGATCCCATCAAAACTGTCAACTACCCTTTTTCTTGTCTTTCTTCCCAACCATTTATTCTATGGAGCAAGCGAATCTAGTTGACCATTAGTCGAATCCGACTATCATTGTAATAATGAATATGAATAGTAAATAATATATTAGATGATGGGTAAAATGTACAATAAGCTCTCCTTTTATAGGATTGAGCATGAAGGGTTACACCCTTTCATATAATTAACTAATCTATTTTAATAATTATTTTATATTCGTTACATTGCCACTCCCTTTAAGGAAGCTTTGTCCTCAAAGCTTAAGTTTTTTCCTAGTGTCGTTCTTCATTCTGACTCAGTGTCAGTATTAGAATTAGATGAGGTCTCTTGTACAAAGACTTGCACTTCCTTTCCATTGATGATTTTGCACTGTATTCTCATTGTTCCTACATTTATGACCAGGGGTCCAATCATCACCGCATCGACGACATATGTTTTTCTTCTTTTTCTTTTTATTTTCAAAGTAACCGTTAGATGACTTTGATCTATTTTCCATTTCGTAGGCATATGATTGAGGTTTGTGGTATTGATGGCCAGGAGACCAAGTATCTGCACAGTACCTACATTGTGTCTCTTTTTCTTGTCGATAATGGCTATTGTCTTTTGTTTTTATTCCTTCCAATTTGCGTTCTACAGCTTTTGCTTTACGTCTTGCTACTTCTACGTTAGGTATGTCATGTAAATTTAACTCTTTTTTGAGGTGTGGTTTAAGAAATCCTAAATAGGTTTCGAGTCTTTTCTTGTCAGACAACCCAAATACTCGTGTTGATAAGGATTCCCATTGATGAGTGAATTCCTCAACGTTTCCGACTTGTTGTAGTCTGGTAAGTTTACTGAAAAATTCATCTTCTTTGATTCCTTGAAACCTATTAAAAAAATCATTTTTGAACAAGTTCCAGGTGTAGGTAAAATTATCTCTCTTCCACCATAAGTACCAATTATAGGCGTACCCTTCCATATGCATTGACGCATATTTCACCTTCTCCTCATCATATTGAATGTTGTAAATGTCGAAGTATTCTTCTGCTTTGTTTAGCCAAGCAATGCATTGGTCTTCACTCCCAATGTATTTCGACAAATCTATTTTTGCCTTAGGTGGGTGCACTTTGTAAGAGTGACGTTGATTTCCTTTTGCCTTATGGTTTGATCGTGGCTCGAAACTGTTGGATGATGAAAGTGACATATCTGAATTGCTTCATTGTTGGCGATGATTTTTAGTTTTTCTTTTCTCTACTATCTTACTTATAGCATCTATTTTGTTGTTTAATCATGCCTCCATATCTGGTAGTACTTGTGTTTCTATCTCTTGCTTAAGCGTCGCATTGTTAATCTTTATTTCTTTTTGAAAATATTCTTGATTCTTTGCGAGTGTTTCCTGGATGGCAACATGAAATGACGCATCTAGCATGTCTGGACTGCTGACGTGGCCCGGACTGGGTATGAAACTTTGTAACATCTCGAATAATATATTATGGTTCTGTGTCATGGTGCTCATGTTCTCTGTTATGGTGTTTATGTTTTGTGTCACAGTACTCATTTTTTCATCCAAGTCTTTTTGTTTTTCATTCAAGATGTCAAGTTTGTCATTGAGCCTCCTTTCTAGTACCACAACAAGCTCGTCTTTGAGTAATGTATTGTTATTCTGCATCTTTTCCTTCACTCATTTTAGGTTAGCGGCAAGGGACCTTATGTCCTTCTCCATTTTTTCGATTTGCTCTTTTAGCCTGCCATGGTCCTGGACCTTGTATGTGGAGGTGTGTATTTCCACTCTATTTTGACTAATAATATATTAATTAATTAATTAATTAATATTATTATTTTGTAAACTATACAAATTATTGTATATAATTTTTCTTTTTTTTAAACAAATATTATAATAATAAATATAATATTTGGTTTTTTTTTTTGAAATATATTATATTGCAAAATTTTGGAAATAATATAATATAATATATATAATATTATATTATTATAATATATTATTTGTGTTTTTTTTAGCAGGTTAGCTTGGATATGGGAACGACAGTGCGTGAAAGAGGTGCGAGGTGGAGGATGGGGGGGTTGGGAGTTGGAGAGGGAGGAATGCGCAAGAGGCGCGAGGAGGAGGCGTGTGTGGGGATGAAGATGTGTAGGAAACAGGCACACATAGGTAGAGAGGAGTTGGGCACATGTAGGATATGGAGTTGGGTGCTAGCTGGTGGCACGAGAACGCAGGGAGGAGGACAACGTGGGCTGGTGGCAGCATGGTGTGAATGCAGCAATGGGCAGGGCACGTGGCAGCAGGAGGGTAGCAGTGGAGGAAGGAAGGGGTAGCGCGGGGGAATAGAGGGGGTGTGCAGGGCATGTGGGAGGAAGGGAGGAAGAAGGATGGAGGGGAATGGAGAGCACAGGGCATGGGGGTGATGGAGAGCGGAGCTGGGAGGAAGGCGCACAAAAGAGGAAGTAGGGTTTTTGTTTTTGTTTTGGTTTTGGTTTTTTGGTGTTTTTTTTGCTCTATTTTTTTTTGGCAATACTTCGGATGAAGTGATAGGAAGCGGAAGAAATTAAGGATTTAAGGATTGATGAGCTGAGTCCGAGCTCAAGTAGGAATTAATGAGTCGATTCCGCAACTCAAGTATTCCGCAACTCAAGTATTTCGCGCTGTCTATTCTTGCGGGATGATTCTCCATCGTTGATCTATTTTCGATGTAGGATGCAGGATACAGGACGTGAGATTGCAGTTTTCGTAACTTTTCAATCCCACAACTCTGGCTTTCCACAACGTTGATTTTTGTGGGTGGATTCTGATCTGTTGATTTGATTTCGGATGCAGAACCCTTTGTGATCCTTGGATTTCATCGCTATTTCTCTCCGTCGTTCGATCTCCTTTGAGATATTTCCTTGCATATCATCAAAATGATCAATGGAAGATGGGAGGGAGCGTGACAGTGTTGGAAATGTCAAGAAGTGGTTTGTGGCCATGCCCTGTGTTTTGATGAACAATAAAGGTTCTCAGTGGAATTTTTAATTTCGCATGGTAATGGGGTATGGGTACATGACATTGTGGTATCAGAGCTGCGGGGTGCAACATTGGGCCTGTATGGGACAAAAATAGATAGGAGTATCCCCATATACTAGCATTGTAGTACACTACAAGGTGGTATCTACAGAATGGTGCCAACACTACAGCGTGATATCAACACCGCAGTTGCAAAGTTGGGCCTGAAAGGGCTGAGTTGAACAGTTAACAGAGTTGTCGGTTGCAGCATTGGGGATAGATAGGCTAGGTGACAGTAAGTAAATGGTTGTAATTTTTGAATTACTATGTATCTAACAAATGGTGTTTGATAACACATTTTGCAGAGTCATAGTACATTTTGGAAGAGTGGTTTTTGGCTCAGCCATGAGAACCTAAGACAGATGTGATGCACGGGATTCCTACGAGCATGTGCAAGATGCTATGGGGGAAAACGTCCGAGCTGGAAATGATGATATAGAATATAATGGAAGGATATTTCAAGAGACATTGTGATACATTGCAGCCACCATGAGAAGCCTGATTAAAGCTTAGGAAGAGCAGCATCAGCTGAATGCTACCATGTTGCACAGTTTGACAGACATCCAACAGCGAATGAGCTCAGGGTGACGTATAGAAAAACTAGAAGGTAGTAAGAACATTACCAAAATAAGAAGAAGGTATTCTAGTAGATCTCCTGACTCAGAAGGATCCACTGAGGATTCCAGCTCTTCATCTCACGGGGGAAAAATAAAGAGACGTTATAGAAACAACTCACGAGATGAGTTTAAGAAGGAAAGGACGCCTATCTTCAATGGCGAGATAAAGAATGGTCAAGAAGTTGAGGCTTGGCTTCTTGGGATGAGGAAATATTTCCAAGTCCAAGACTATTCTGGAAATATGAAGGCAAGAGTTGCCATCTTCAATCTGAATGGAAGAGCATCCATGTGGTGGGAGCACTTCAGGCAAGTGAAGAAGATTAATGAAAGGGAAATTGTGTGGAAACAGTTCCAGAAGTATTTCAAATAGAAATATCTCTTTGAAAGGTACTATGATCACAAGATCAAGGAATTTCATGAGCTCAGATTGGGACAACAGACCATGGAAGAGTAGGCAAACAAGTTCTTGGAGTTGTTGAGGTATGTCAGGTATATTAAGGATGACAAAGTGAAAATCCATCATTTCCTGAGTGGATTGCCTCAGTCTTATAGAGACAGAATTGAGTTTTACGAACCTAGAACTATTGAAAAAGCAATAAGGAAATCTAAGTATTTCTATGAACAAAGCAAAGAAAAACCTAACTATCAAAATAATTGGAAGGACAAGAAGAACGAGAAGTTTGACCAAAGGAAAAAAGGTTTTAAACCTTCTAATTTCAGGAATCATTAGAAGAAACCATCCCAATATGAGAAGCAACCATCCAGAGTGGTGGGAGAAAAGCCAAGAGATCCACAGTAGATCAGAGAAACACTCCAATTTTGGAGATGTGGAGGACCCCACATGCACTAGAATTGTCCACTCGAGAATGAGAGTGCAAGGCTGTCTTACAACCTTTAAGAGTCAGAAACAATGGGTCAAGTAGTGAGGGTCATCTCTAGGATATACGCGGCGCTGGAGGACCTCCAGGAAGATCATCAGTCAACTATGGTTGAAGTTGCAGGTAATATTGCTAAGTAATCTGTTTCTATTTTGATTGACCCTGGTTCTACCCACAGTTACATTTCTCCTAGAGTAGTGGAGATTTGTGCTTTCAAGAAATTAAGGTATAGAAAATTGTGGTTAGTTCAGCTAGCCACTGGGACTAAGAGAAAGGTTAGTGAAGTGGTAGAGAAGTGTCCGTTGGTCATGAATGGATTGATCACTTGTGTAGATCTAAATGTTCTACCCCTTGGTTCCTATGATGTTCTCATTGGAATGGATTGGTTAGAAGCTTATAAGGTAAAGCTTGACTGTTACCATAATAATTTTGGATGCATGGATGAAGAAGGGAACCCAAGAGTTGTAAGAGGAATTCCAAAGGTAATTTCTGTGAGGCAGATTTCAATAATGCAGTTGAAGAATTTTTTTAGGAAGGTTTTCCAATTTTATGTAGCTCATATTGAGGAGGCAGCGGAGAATGAAACTCCTAGGTTGGATGACTTTCAGGTATTGCAGGAATTCAGGGATTTTTTCCTTGATGAGATTCTAGGGATTCCTCCAAAGAGAGACATTGATTTCACAATTGAACTTGTGCCAAGAGTAGCACCAGTGTCTAAGACATCCTACAGAATGAGTACGCCATAAATTATAGAGTTAAATATGCAGTTTCAAGAGTTATTGGAGAAAAATTATATCAAGCTGAGTGTGTCTTCTTGGGGAGCACCAGTTCTATTTGTAAGGAAGAAAGATGGTACACTGAGATTTTGTATTGATTACAGACAGCTGAACAAGGTCACTGTGAAGAACAAATATCCTTTTCCTAGGATTGATGACCTCTTTGATCAAATGAGAGGAGCAAGGGTGTTTTCCAAGATTGACTTGAGGTCTGGTTACCATCAGGTAAGAATCAAGGATGAAGACATTCATAAGACAACCTTCAGAACAAGGTATGGACATTATGAGTTTGTAGTGGTACCATTTGGTCTCACAAATGCACCAATTACATTTATGTGCCTTATGAATAGTGTCTTCAACAAGTATTTGGACAAGTTTGTTCTTGTTTTCCTTGATGACATTCTTGTTTATTCTAAGAATGAGGAAGAGCATGAAGAGAATTTGAGATTTCCATTACAATTGCTTAGGGAGCATCGGTTGTATGCAAATTTGAGCAAGTGTGACTTCTATAAATATAGAATTCAATACTTGGGTCACAATATCTCAGAAGAGGGTATATCTGTGGACTCTGACAAGATTGAAGCCATAATGAATTGGCCTACTCCAAGAAATGTGACAGATGTAAGATCTTTTATGGTACTTGTAGGATACTACCAGAGATTCATTGAAGTATTCTCCAAGGTTGCACATGTCATTAATTATTTTCAAAAGAAGAGAATAAAGTTTGAATGGATAGTGAGGTGTGAAGAAAGCTTCCAGCAGTTGATGAATCTTCTCACAAGTGCACCGGTTTTGAAAGTTGCAAACCCATAAAAGGATTTTGTGGTGTGTATTGATGCATGCAGTAAAGGGATTGGGGGAGTCCTTATGCAAGACAACCATGTGATATGTTATGAGTCCAGGAAGTTGAATGAACATGAGAAGAACTATGCTACTCATGATCTGGAACTTGCAGCCATAGTACATGCTCTCAATATGTGGAGGCATTACTTGATGGGCAAAAGATTTGAGCTAAGGACAGACCATTGTGGTCTGAACTATTTGTTTGATCAACCTACTCTGAATGCTAGGCAAGCTAGATGGCTGGAGTTTTTATGTGAGTTTGATTTTGAGATCAAGCACATAAAGGGGAAAGAGAATAAGGTAGCTGATGCACTCAATAGGAATGTGCAGGAAATGCATGTGGCATTCGTTAGTGTTTTCCAATCAGAGTTGAGGAAACAAATTCTTAATCATGTTGCTGAAGATGAATTGTATGTGCAGGTCAAGGAAAAATTGTAACAACAAGGTCTTGAGAAGAGGTATGAGGGATACAAATTGGAAGAAGATGGACTTCTTACTTATAAGAACATAATTTACATTCCAAATGTAGCATATTTGAGGAGAATTGTTATGGACGAGATCCATCAAGCTCCATATTCTGGTCACCCAAGATATCAGAAGACAATTGCTACAGCCAGAAAGCAATACTTTTGACCAGGAATGAAAAAGGACATGGCTGAATACATTTCCAAGTGCATGAAATGTCAGCAAGTGAAGGTTGAGCATCAACACCCAGTAGGTTTGTTGCAGCCTTTGCCAATTCCAGAATGGAAATGGGAAGTTATTTCCATGGATTTTATTACAGGATTGCCAATGACTTGGAGACAACATGATTCCATCATGGTTGTGGTGGACAAGTTGACAAAGGAAACCCATTTTATACCAGTGAAGTCTACGCATAAGACCGACGACATTGCAAACATCTTCATAAAGGAGATTTTCAAATTGTATGGATTACCAAAGGCAATGGTCTCTAATAGAGATGTCAAGTTCACTTCCAATTTTTGGAAGGGTTTGTTTACATATTTGGGTACAAAGTTAAAATTCAGCACCGTGTACCATCCTCAGATTGATGGACAGACAGAGAGAGTTAACCAAGTGCTTGAAGACATGCTTCGCATGTATGTGATGGACAAACCAACCAAGTGGGAAGATTATTTACACATGGTAGAGTTTGCTTATAACAATGGACAACAAGCATCCTTGGGGATGAGTCCATATGAAGCCTTGTATGGCATGAGGTGTAGGACACCAGTGACTTGGGATATTCTAGTGAACAATGTTGTGATTGGTCCAGAATTGCTCAAGGAGATGGAGTAGGAGGTTGTAAAGATCAAGCAGAATCTAAAAGCATCACGGGACAAACAAGAAAGCTATGCTGATAAGTATAGGGTGAACAGAGAGTTCAATGTTGGGGATCATGTTTACCTTAGAGTGAGGGTAGAGAAGAGTTCCTTGAAGCTTGGGAGTTGTTCCAAGTTGTCACCTAGATATTGTGGGTCGTTCGAAGTCCTTGAAAGAATAGGACCAGTTGCATATAGACTTGCATTGCCTTCTAGCACTAGGGCTCATAATGTTTTTCATGTTTCTTTTCTTAAGAAATATATACATGACCCTAACCATGTGATAAGTTGGGATGTGATTCAGGTGGAACCTGAGGGAGAGTTCTGAATCGAGCCAATATGCATCCTTGACAGGAAGTTCACTATGCTCTGGAACTGAGCCATAGGATAGGTAAAGGTGCAGTGGGAGCACTACAATCCTGAAGAGGCTACATGGGAGCTGGAGGATTCCATGCAATTGGAACACCCATTTTTGTTCGAATATGCGGAGCACTGAGGGCAGTACCAGTGTATCATTTTGTTCAATTTTGTGAAGCACTGAGGACAGTGCTATTGAAGGGGGAGGGGAATGTAACACCCCGGTTTTGACCCCGTTTTCATTAATGTATATGATGTAAATATTATATGGAATCATGACAAGGAGCTCAAGGCCAAGGCCCTGTCATTGATTAATGTTTGGTATATAGGAAATCATGGTTGATGCCTATGGTTTATGTGCTAAGTCAAGCATGTTTGTAAACATCATGTAAATATGAAAATTAATGAAAAACCCATAGCCAACTATGTCAATGCAACGAATAATGAGACGGGGGCATGATTTTCCAAAGGATAAGGGGGTGGAAATGTTGACCTTGAACCAGTTTGGGAAAATCCATGTGTCATGGGGAGATCCCATCAAAACTGTCAACTACCCTTTTTATTGTCTTTCTTCTTAACCATTTATTCCACCAGAAGGTGGTCGAGGTAGTTATTGCATGGAAGGGGAAGAGTATGGGAAAAATTCGAATTGGGTAGAGCACCCAGTTTTCATATATCATTTTTTGCTTGCATGGACAAGAAAACACCAGAACTCTAATCCATTTGGACTCATGTGTTCACATTTTCATTTTAATCTCATGTTTTGGGAGTGGTGGAACGTCTTGCTCAGGGATAACCATTCATTCTCCATTCGCGTGGAAGCTCTCCATCAGCTGAGTTATTCCTGTGTTTATCCTTTGCATTCTGAAAGTGTTTTTCCCTTGGTGAGACTGTGATTGTTGTGTTGCAGTGTTATCTTGAACTAAAGAGTGTATGAGACCCTGTTACTCATGTTCCAGAGTAAAGCCGGTGTTGCTAAGTCTCCCTGTGGTTGATGTGTTGTGTACCCTGGTTCGAGTCTGAACTATGTACAAGAATTAGGAATGGGAGAGACGTAGAATGTGCTTGATAAACCTAGTGTGGAACCTCACAATAAGATAAGAGTGGCTGGTGAACCTGCTATGCACATCCTGAAGAGCACTGGAAGGGAAGGTGTATCCTAAGGGACTGTGGAGTAGAGAAGGGGACACTTCCTTGTGTTGGGTGCGTAGGCAGTGGGAAATCCAGGCATGATAGGTCTTGTGAAGGTGTTCTTATCTCTGTATATGAGCTCACTAGCTTAGCAGTTCTTCCTTCCCATTGCCTTAGAAGCATGATAAACCCAACTGGAAAGATGGATTAGATGGCAGCCTGATAAACTCATCTGTTGGCTTGGTTGTGTCTTGTTGCATTTGACCTTGTGAGTAACCTTTGGCTAGATAGTTTGATAAACCTATTTGTTGTCTTGACTGGTCCTTAAGGTGAATGTTGGATTGACTATGAACAGTCAGTGAAACCCAACTATGAGATGGCTTGGTTTAGTGGCCTAAGAAACCCATATGCTGGTTTTTCTTACCTTTCATCCTGATAAAATTAACTATGTTGGCTTGGCTGAGTTTTATTGCACCCTTGCCTATGTATGATTCTTATAGTGTTCCCTTATTCCTTGAGGAAATCATGCCCAGCTCGGGGGTGGCAGTGTTGCTGAGAGATTGATGAGCACACTGGCCTATGGTTGGGTGGAACGCTACAGCGACATAGCTGGTTGCGGGACAAGATCTTCTCAAGATAAGTGTTCTTGTCCATGTTAATCTTTGCAATAGTATTTCTTGCATTGTAATTGCTTGATGGAATATGATGAACATGTTGGAGGTGTTGAATTGATGAATTGTTTCTTTGAATAAATGCAATTATAGGCATCTATGTATGTTTTCCTTCAATGCATTATTAAATTAAGTTGTAGGGTTAGAATTTCAAATATATGTTGGCCTGGATTGCCAATTCTATTCAAAGACTTCGTTTAGCAGGTTGAAATTCGAGTAGAAAGATTCTTCCGCAATGGTTCAATCTACAGGCGAGATGCGGGATGCAGAAGACATCTTTTGGCATATTTGGACCTCCACAAATTCCTTTCTGAAACTCCCTTTCCGCAACTTGTGGGATGTGGGATGTAGAGATGTCTTTTTGTGAATTACGACTTTCCACATTTTTCGTTCCGCAACACACCTTTCCGATGTGGGATGCGGGATCGTGATTTCCACAATCCTCAATCCCGCAACTCATGTTTTCCACGCCATCGATTATTGCTGGATGATTATCCACCGTTGATCTATTTTCAATGCAGGATGCGGGATGCGGAACATGAGATTGCATTTTTCATAACTTTTTGATCCCAGAACTCGGGCTTTCTGCACTGTTGATTTTTGCGGGTGGATTTTGAGCCGTTGATTTGATTTCGGATACGGAACCCTTTGTGATCCTTGGATTCCATTGTTTGATCTCCTCTGAGATATTTCTTTGCATATCATCGAATTGATCAATGGAATATGGGAGGGGGCATGACAGCGTTGGAAATGTCGAGAAGTGGTTCATGGCCATGCCCTTTGTTTTGATGATCAATAAAGGTTCTCGATGAAATTTTTAATTCTGCATGATAATGGGGTATGGGTACATGACACTGAACCATAAGTGTTTAGAAGATATCCAAACATGTGTAAGATAATTCCAATGATGACTAAGGTCATATATAACCAACTACTGAAAAACAGGAAAGACTTGAAAACAGTTGATATAAGTAACATTTCATAAGAAACCAATGAGGAATCAACTAGTGAACTTGGGGTTTGTATAGTCTTAAGAGTATTTATAGGTATGGTAGATGGTATATATGGTGGTATGGATGGTGTCATAACATGCATATCATCTTGTAAACATGATTCTAAATCATAATTATGGAGTGAGGAAGAGCTGCTTAAAGACAAGTCAGGATGTGGTGAAAAATCACAATCACTAGGAGATGAATCTAGGAGACTGATAGGTGGATTATCAAAGAAAGAAACTGTAATTTCTGATTCTGATATATTAGACAGTAAATCTATATAAGATATATGAGGAAATTATTTTAATCTGGCACTTAAGGCATAGTTTATATCACCTTGAAACTGCACTCTATGACAGTATTCTGAGGAATCAACAGGCTTCTCTAGCTCATTTGGAACTTCGATGTTGTGCTTCTCAAGTAGATGAGGCTTGATGGCCATATTCTTCTTGAAACATTTCTTCTTAAGATGAAATACCTTGCTGCAATAAGAACACTTGGATTCACTTCCTTTCTTCTTGACTTTCTTCATTGAACCTTCATTAGTAGGCTTCAAAGTTTCATCATCAATATCTGACTTTGGCTTCTTCTCTTTCACAATTTGCTTCTCTTTGAACTTGATATTCTTGCTTCCTTGAAATATGAGAGCATGATCCTTACCCTTGGAAGATCTAAGAGCACCCATTTGGATCAATTTATCTTGTTCCTTTGTCAGTGAATCAAAGAATGTACACAAAGAAAGCATTTTCCAATTAGAAATAACAAGCCTAGTAGCATGAAAAGTAGATACAAAAACTGAGTATTCAGGACCCAATTTTGAAAGAATGGAAAGAATCAATTGATATTCCTTCTTATTAATCCCACATTACTTGATATTTAGAACAAGTGACTTGAATTTGATGAAGAAACCCTCAATAGAATCGAAACTGCTTGGAATCAATGAGAATAACTCATTTTCCAATTGATGTGCTCTTATCTCATCTTGAACTCCAAAGAGAGACTCAAGTTTGGTCCATACTTGGTTTGGAGTGGTCAAACCATCTAGATGAAAGAGTAGATAAGGGTAAATAGAGGGGGAAAGCAATCCATAGGCTTCATCCATCCTATTACACCACTTAGCTTTCTCAACAACAGAACCCATAGAAACTATATAGAGTCCCTTACTGTGCAGTAGGATGCCAATTTTGGATTTCCATTCATGATAGCTGAAGGGAGTCAGGATCATAGCTGAAGAATAATTCATACTAATATGTTGATGCACTCAATAAGATACTCTCTGCAAGCTGCATAAATAAAAATAGGAGAAAATCTTGTAAGCTTAATAACAAGCTCTTCTTCAAAGAGGAATAGGAGATTGGATGCGCTCTGATAGAGAAAAAATATAGCTCCTCAACTCTATTGAACTTGAAAAACCTTGCGCTTTGATACCATGTAGAAATAGAACCTTTATGAAAAGAAGAAGCACATGAGGTAGATCTTGCTACTTAGATCATTCTCACAAGTATGCACAAGGAAAATAGAGAGAATAATAAAGAGACCGAATCACATGAAGAAGTGAAGAATGATGAACCAATGACTTGATTGATTATCAATACTGAATTGAATGATTATTACAATAGTAATACATCCTTATAAAGGAAAAATGAGTTGGTGGAAGACAACTGATGCTAGCTCATAAATCAGGCTTACTAAATATGATAAACCCCCATAGCTGACTAAAGCATTTTCCAACTCTATCAAGGACCTCACGAATTAGCTAAAAGATGAGTGAAGTTTAAATATTGATGAAAAAAAATACTAATCCTATAATTTAGAAAGAAAATCATGAAGGATGGGTTGGCAACAAAACATAGCAGTTTCCTAGTTGACTAGCTTTACCTTATCCGCATAAAAGCTGGATAAAAACAAAAAAAGACATAATATACAGGAATGTGAAGCTACTAATTCTGATAGTCAATAAAGTGAACAAGATCAAACAAGAATCAAGGTAAAATCACTCCTAGAGTATATATGACAAGTGTTGACCATGTAGTGCAAGTGGATGCCAACTATCTAGGCTAGTAGATAGGAATTTAATAAAAAAATAAAAAAAATATTTTTATCCTAAGTACGAAGTGAGTTTATAATATTCCCTCATTTTCAACCCATGCAATGCATTGCATTTCTAATTTATGCCAAACCAAATCATGTGCCCAAATTTTGAACTTCAAACCGGAAGCTAGCGCATAACCAAGTATCAAGCAAACTCAAAGCTAATGTAACATCCATACAAATTTAGAGTCACCATCTCTATCCTTGGTAATCTCTAGTACAAAATTACCTCGAATTCTCCTTCAATTCATGGGTACAGTAATGATCCTTTTAACTTGCAACTACCTCGACCTGCTAGCTAATGACACAATTAGACCTACCAAAAGGACCTAAGAGCTCTCTTTTTGAATTGTGGACGAATCCTTACACGCCGAGATTGAAGGGTAAATATGAGGCATTTTAAAGGTTCAAAGATTTCAGGGACCTTGTAGAGAATTTGAAGAAAGCATTATATGCATTGAAGAAAACACCCAGAGCGTGGTATGGAAGAATTGATGGATTTCTGATGAGCTTGGTATTTACCAAGAGTAAAGAATATTCCAACCTTTACTATAACGTTGTCGATGAAGGCCTTATGATTCTATTTCTATATGTTGATGATCTATTCTTGAAAGGTGAGGAGAATCTTATCAGTGAATGAAAGAAGAAGCTTGCTGCTCAATTTGAAATGAAAGATATTGGAATGATGCACTATTTTCTCGGTCTTGAAGTATGGCAGTTCCCAGATGAGATTCTTAATCAAGGAAAATATACTATTGAGATCCTAAAGAGATTTGGGATGTTGGATTGCAAAGCGATGAACACTCTCATGGTGATTAATTTGAAGTTGTTGAATGATGATTCCTCAGATACATTAGAAGTTACATTGTCCTAATAGATTATTGGCCCACTGATGTATTTGACTAATACTAGACCAAATATATGTTTTAGTGTAAACATATTAAGTCAGTATATGGTGAATCCCCGAAATGTTTACTTAGTTGCATCAAAACATGTGATGAGATATATTAAGGGTACATTGGATTGTGGCCTTGGATATGCAGCCGATGAGGAGATCAAACTACATGATTATACAAATTCATATTGGGTTGGGAGCACAGATGATAGGACGACTCCTTACACAATAGCTTGATGCTCTTATGAATGTGGGTAGGAACAATGAAATATCAAATAGCTTGACTTGGTCCTTCATGTATACCTTCAATAGGCCATGTAGCATTGATCCCTTCTTGCCTACGCCTTTGAGATAAATAATTTTGAAGTTCGATAACATTGTTTTACCTCACATCATTGTCAAATAAACTCCTATGATGAGTGTAAGGAAAGAAGGAAAAACTATGGCCATACCAGAGATTGATAGTTTAGGCCATACAAATAATGATTAAACAACTATACCTCTGAAGTCTCCTTCTTTTCAATGAATTCATTCTACCTCTCTCTCTTTCGCAAGCAATCCCTCCTTTACTTGTGAGATGTGCCAGTTGTTCACTCCTTTCTATGGTAGACCATATTATTTGGTCGTTTAGTTGAACGCTTTAGATGAAATTGAATACATCGGTATGCCACCAAGATTTGGCCAAACAAATCACAAAACCTATTCACATTTTGATGTATATCCCACACAAACTATGTGAACGCTAAAGTTAAGGTAGGAAATGGATTCAATATTCTTAAGTTACAAATTTGAAATTATCGTGTTATCATACACCACGAAGACTAAAAAAAGGCAATAATATCAATACACAATTTCAAACCAATATAAAATTTTGCTAAGAGACCAACGTTGGCAAAGTAAACATGTTCAATTGCATTGCAAAGGAGACTTATTATCCCAATCAATTCTCATAAGCAACCAAAATAGAAGAAACCTTACTAAGGGGATCTACATCCATTCAATAGGGAGTTTCTGAAGAGGATTCAATTGAGGACTTAATTACTGACGGTTGCATGATCCCAATGTATCAACTCCCCCCCCCCCCCCCCCCCACAAAAAAAAACTCAGTGGTAGGGATACATACACAATCTTTAGGGATAATTTAATCGGTGGATTCTCTCAGCCAAAGCTAACTCTTAGTTATTAGGTTGTGGGTTCGATTATGGTTGGGTCCATCAAAGTCAAGCTTGTGGGTTCGATTCTGGTTGGGTTCATCAGGTTGAGGATTGAGTTTATCGACAGTCGATTGGTGGTTTCCCCAATGTTGGTTTGAACGTCAAGGTTCTGTCCGCGGAGAAAAAAAAAGGATACTTACACAATCTTCATGACACATATATATATAAGTTACACATATAACCATGAATTGTGTTGTTTGATTCTAAATCATAGAGTAAAATATTGGATTTCATGGTTGTAACACCATTTCAAAATAAACAATAAAGGAATAAGTCTTATTCAAGTACTTATCCCTGATCGGTATCCCAATCGGTCAGCTCCCCCCAACCAAAGCTGACCCTCTGTCATGAAGTTGTGGGTTTGATTATGGTTGGGTTCATTAGGGCCAGGCTTGCACTTATTGATAGTCTATAAGTGGTTCTCCAATGTTGAGTTGAGCGCCTTGATTTTATCCGTGGAAAAAAATTCTTATCTAAGTAGTTATTAATGGCGCTTAGGTCCTTTGGCGGACTTTTAAAAATGTGTGTTCCTTCACCAACACAAACATATAAGCCACATAGAAAATAAACCATGTTGTCTTTCCTTAATGTTGGAATTATAATAAGTGACTCTAAACTTAGTTATTATGAAATCCCTTGGAGCATAATTGGAACAACTTCCCGAAGTGCTCTTCCTGTCATCTGTGCTCCCAACCCAATATGAATCTGTATAACCATGCAGTCTGATCTCCTCATCAGTTGCATATCTGAGGCCACAATCCAATGTACCCTTAAGGTATCTCATCACATGTTTTATTGCAACTAAGTGAACATGCCAGGGATTCACCATATACTGACTTAAAGTGTTTACACCAAAACATATATCTGGTCTAGCATTAGTCAGATAAATTAATGGGCCAATAATCTATCAATATAATGTAGCATCTAATATATCTGAGGAATCATCATTCAACAACTTCAAATTAGTCACCATGAGAGTGTTCATCGCTTTTCAATCCAACATCCCAAATCTCTTTAGGATCTCAATAGTATATTTTCCTTGATTAAGAATCTCGTCTGGGAACTACCATACTTCAAGACCGAGAAAATAGTGCATCATTCCAAGATCTTTCATTTCGAATTCAACATCAAGTTTCTTCTTACATTCTGTTAGCACTGTTTTTGTTCTGCATATAATGGTGGGGAGGGTAAGACAGAGCAATCAAATCCTAAAAAGGCATGAGAAATACTATACGCAGATTGGCCAAAACTACACTAAAGGGGACATTGCTTCAACGACGGTGATCTGGAGGCAAGCCAAATCAACGAATATAGTGGGTTCCGTAAATATGATAAGCACGATCGAAATCACCTTTGTATTTTCGTGGAATAAGTTAGAATGACCGCAGATTTTGAGGGTCAAGATCGACAAAGGGACAGATCAACGGAGGAGGTTAATTACGCTATATCAAAGTGCTCGTGGAGATTCCCATTCCTAAATCCACAAAATGGGCTAAAAAGAGGTAAGTCTCGATGGTGTACATTGAGCTGAGGAGAGATCAACGGCTGGCAATTCCTTCGCCTATTGAACAACCATGGAACAAAATGCTTCAAGGATTCACGAAATATAGCCCTCCCTTTACACGTGGACGATGGAGATTAAAGAAATTCAGATCGAAAGGCTGAAAATGATCCCGCCTGGTGAAAGTTGCTAGAGGATAGATCTGTGACAAAAAAGGTAGTTTTGCATATGATTTTCTCATTCCAAAAAGGCCCTGTTGATGTGATATTTTGATACAAGTGTGCAAAAGGCCGAAGTGACAAGTAATCAAATACCTTGATGCCATTGGAGCGTATCTGCGAGTGAAAAATTGGCTCCACGGCATAGATTGCCCTCCTGAACCCAAAATTTTGTTGCATCAAACGTATGAAAATCAGGAAAGTATCCGAATGATTGAAATGCAGAAGGCAGGTGTGGCTTCCACATGAAGCAAGAAGACGCAACGAATGAGGAATATTTTGATACCATCATCAGGAAGGATAATTGGATGCGAAATGATGGGAACTAATTCCAGAGGTCATTTTCGTAGCCAATAGTATAGCATCACAGCAGAAAGGGCGGCGTGACTGGATTCTCAACATGAAGCCCGGATCCAAAAATCACATGACTGCGTGTGTTTTCATCATGCTACTCGATGACGAAGTGTGTGAGGGTGTTGTCAGGATCATCTTCAGGTTCAAACTTCCAGCTCTTTATAAATGCTATTTTCAGAGCCATTGGGAGGCAGAGACTGAACAAATGAGAAGTTAAGGTGGTTGAATGCTAGTCTGCTGAAAATCCTGAGAGTCTTAAGGGAATTTTGTGATGGCTTCCTTGTGTAAAAAATATGTTTGTCAAGGTGTTCTTTTGGTCGGTGAGTCCCGACCTGGAATCCCATTGTTTCTAAGATTTCATGCTGGGGGGACTCCAACCATCATGGTAAAGATGTTCATTACATTAGAGAAGCCTTCCGGCATGAGCGAGGTCATGGAAAGGATGTTCATCACATTATATGGACCTCCTGGGGCTGGTGAGGGAATTGATGTCCTAATAAACTACAACACCCCCATGGGTGTTGTGCCTGAATTTCCTATCCAATGGGAATCCCTCCAAACCCCTCGGACATGGTCGGTGTCTTCATAATCTCAGCACACAGTGACCATTACTAGTGGATATCTGTTGGAGAGAATGCTCGTACTCGAGGAGAGGAATTCCGAGTCTTCATCACCGCCTTTGTAAATTTCACTTGCCAACTTTATTTGGGGTGGTGATGAAGCCGAGAAGGTTCCACACCATATGACCTGTGGGAGGACCCTCCTCCTGGGAGGAGAGAATCACAAGAATTACAAGCCTCCTTAAGGACCTGGTACTGTAAAAAATGGTGCAGTCCTACCTCAAGTCCCCTCGAATAACAGTGTTCCCAGAAGATAGGGGGGCGAGGCGGAAAGATGAACACAGAAGGAACACAAACCTTCTAGACAGCTATGAACACAGGCAGAAAGGTGCCTTTGATCACATAATGAACACAAATGGCCCATAAAGGAAAGGGAACATTGCAAATCCAACAGGAGGAGAAATGATTCAGGCCAAGTCAGCAACAAGCCGCTGGAGAATGTCTTGAGTCGTCATTTTCAAGACAGACGAGCCTGAAACTGAAGATGATGCATTACTGCTTAATACCAACATGCGCGTTTGCTCCATACTTTTTTGTTTTATGTATGTAAACTGTGGCGTAAATGCCATGTTCTAGTTTGTTAAAGTTTTGATTGTGATTGTAAATGACTTCTGGCCATGTTTTGAGGTTAGTCTCAAGGGCCAGAAGTGCTATAAAGATACTCCCCACAGAGGGAGAAAGGGTTGGTTTTGGTTGGAACCTGAGAGAATTTTGGTTCTTATGTAATTTGATCCATTTTAATACAAGAAACAGAGCCGAATGCTGACTTTTGAATGTAAAAATTCCTTTGTATTTCTCAGTTGCAGTCTGTAATCTTCTCTTCTTATGTGCATGTACTTCCTATTATTTCTTTACATTATGTTTTCTTCATGTCTTTGACTTAGTGTATAATGGTTTGGAATTCATATTATTATGCTCTGACCATTGTTTTAGACATTCACCAAATGCTTCTTCCAAATTTGGTGTAGAGTTCATCCTCGCGGTTCTCTACAATGATGGACTGTCATCATTCTTCATTTTCCACTAGACCCTAACATATCGACCGTGACCGAAGTGCTACCTTTGTCTTGCGTACATTCCCTATGTAGACTGCTCTGTGTTTCTTGGTATTTTTTACCCCATAGCCCAAAACATCCTACCTTGTTTCAAACACCAACCTCTGAAATTCATTCTGTGACAATATATATGGCCTTGTTATGTATTTGTGAGAGATCCCTCTCTGGAAACAGAGAATCCAACTCCCTTTCCTAAATCGATTATGCTGTTACCTCAGGGTCCTCCTTTCCACAACCTTTGGTTGCAATTATGAGTGCTAAGAAACTGGTGTCGTTGACGGGGATGAAATTGAAAATCATCCCTTGGAAAAAATGACAAAGACTCTAAGGAGAAAGGGTTTCAGTGGGAAAACAAAGACTCTTGCATGTCAAAAAGGTTGTATCATTTGCCCTGGAGAGTCCACTTAAAAGATTCTAGAAAATGACTCCACTGGGGAGATAGGAAGCCAAAAGGACCGACATGAGGAGGAGGGTTTAAAACCTCCCAAAACTATGGATGATAGTGCTATAAATCAGGTCGTCGATGGTGAACGGCAGTCAAAAATCAAGAGGACAATAAATCTTCCACTCGGTGAATCCACCTTTCCAAAAATCCATGGTTCGAATGCTGCGACAATTCCACTAGTGCTTGATGACAAGGTACTTAAGATTTAGCTTTATCCAGAACATCTTGGATTTTCTAGTAAATATTTCCTTCTCTTTTCCTAAGTTCGTTGAAATAATCCATCATGGCTTTTTTCACTCCAAGCAAAGTTTTGAGTTCACTTATGTATATCTCTCCTTACAAATTGAGAGTATCTCTTCGTCTTGTACATCTGATTTTAATCAAGACCTTTCACCTGAAACCCCTGACATTAAGAGGAAGCCTGGTGGACCTCCCAATGCCATATCTGAGGGCATGCCTTTTCCACAAGACTTCATTGCATTTAATACCCGCATCCGATATATGCCTCTTTGCTTGCCTCAAATCCTTCATGATTTCCCTACAAGACACTACAAATACCTTCCTAAGTTTGACAAAGAATATGAAGACCTTGCAGCTGAGAAACATTTACAAGCTTTTGAATATTTTCTTGACCTTTTTGAGATAGAACATGATGATGTTTGTATGAGGGCCTTTTCCCAGTCTCTGCAAGGAAATGTTCAAAAATGGTTTAGACATCTACAGCCGAGATCCATCACTACATGGGAGGAGTTCTTTCGTGCATTTTTAGAATTTTGGGGTGAAAGAAGATCATTGGACCAAATACTCTCAGAGTTTTATTCTATGAGGAAAAGTGAAGGTGAAACTACGTCAAGTTTCAACAGAAGGTTTGTGAGCTTCTATTATAGCATGTCCAAGGAAATTCAACCCTTAGAAGGGGCTGAAAAGCTGCATTATGCATCTGTTTTTCCTCCCGAATTGTCTTTATTTATGTTAGAGAGAAAATCACTCACATTATAGAGAATGTTTGCTGATGAGTTGGAGGTGGAAGAAAATCTTAGAATGTCAAGGAGACTCATAGACCATGGCAGCATTGATGGAAGCAGAAAAGAGTTAAACCTGGTAGAGTTGCACGAGATGAAAGAAACATTCCCTTGGAAACCTACCCCTTTCTCCACTAGACAGAAAGAAGATCAGTATGATGATGAAAATGTGGGCAGTTCTACTAGTTTGTTTTCTAAAGATTGCAACCAGCCTGTTGCAGGTTGTGTTCGTGGTAATTTCAATGAGGATTTTCACACACCTATATATGATGAATACAAGGATGATTACTCGGATACCATGCCTGGGGAAACAACTGTGGGTTCTACAAGTCTAGGACTGGATAGGGAAGGAAGTGAGAATTCTAGAACAAATGCTTCTCCATATTCTCCAAATTCAAAAACTTCGTGTCGAGGGGAAATGTTCTATTTACTTGGTCTTGTTGAGGAAAATTATCATACCTTTGCTGAAGCAGGTGCGAAGAACGAAGTCCTAGTTTCAGAAAATTTGGGCAGGAGTCATGATATTTCATTCAAAAATTGTCTTAGGTACTATGTGCATGACTCCTTCAAGAACCTACAAGCTGTGTACTGGAGAGGTTATTTCCCTAACGATTTTCTCGGGATAATCAGGCAGCAGAGTTCTCTGGACGCTACTGTTTTTTTATAATCCTGTCACCGATTATATGGAAGGATTTTTTTACTAGGAGGATCACCAAGGAGTAGATGAAGATCCCAAATGGGATACCTCTTTATGTTTTCTAGACCCAGAAGTTAATTTTCCCGGTTCTATTGAGGAACACAATGCTGCCTTCTTTACAACACTTGTAAGGAATCAGGTTTTGAGTTTTGAAATTTAACACAGAAAGGTTGATGTCGCAGTTGCAAATGATCCGGGGCTCCCCTCACAAATTTTTCTTGAGCGTCGCCTCTGCATGGCGCTAGAAGAGTGGTAGTTGGAACATTTTTTTCATGTCAAATGAATGACTAAAGAATTCGGCAAGCGTTAGGGGTTTTGTGATCGAGTAGCAGAATACATGGAGGGGCTGGGAAATGGTAATGAATGGTTTATCTTTATTGTAAAGAAAAAATTATTTATTATAATCATGTGCCACTAGGTCTTTCAATTCTATTTTTGGTCCAACATGAAGAGAAATTGGATTTATGGGACCATATGCTTGGATGGCTTCATTGGAAGTCAGAAGTCACTTGACTGGGTGATGATGTCTAGTAGGTAGAGTAGGTAGATAGAGATGAATAAGCTCAACATAACGAGCATTTCCTTTTAAGTAGTTTTTTAGTGTCAGCTTAGTTTTTTCAGTTGGTTCCATCGTTGGTTTAATTTTGGTTTTTGGAGCATTTTGAAAGATTGCAGCAAAGTTTGGGGAGCCACCCAATGGATTTTTGCGCTTGGTCTACGTTGTTCTTTGCTAACCCATAGGGAGGACAACATCCCTATCTAGAGACACTTATTAGCACTATTTTTTTGCGCGTAGAATGATGGGGAGGGTAAGATAGAGTGATCAAATCCTAACAATGTGTGAGAAATACTATACGTAGATCAGCCAAAACTACACTAAAGGGGACAACGCTTCAACGATGGTGATATGGAGGTGAGCCAGATCAACGGATATAGTGGGTTCCACAAATATGACAAGCGCGACCAAAATCACCTTTGTATTTTCGTGGAATAAGTTAGAACGACCTCAACTTTCGAGGATCGAGATTGACAAAGGGGAAAATCAACGGAGGAGGTTAATTCCGTTAGATCAAAGCACTCATGGAGATTCCTATTCCTAAATCCACAAAATGGGATAAAAAGAGGAAAGTCTTGATGGTGTAGATCGAGCCGAGGAGAGATCCATGAATGGAAGTGCCTCCGTTGATTGAACAAGCACAGAACAAAACACCTCTAGTATTCACAAAATATAGCCCTCCCTTTACACGTGGACGATGGAGATTAAAGACATTCAGATCGAAAGGCTGAAAATGATCCTGCTCAATGAAAGTTACAGGAAGATAGATCTGTGACAAAAAGGGTGGTTTTGTGTACGATCTGCTCATTCCAAAAAGGCCCCGTCGATGTGATATTTTGAGACAAGTGTGCAAAAGGACGAAGTGACAGGTAATCGAATACCCCAACGCCATTGGAACATATCAACGAGTGAAAAATTGGCTCCACAACATAGATCGCCCTCCTGAACCCAAAAGTTTTCTGCATCAAACGTATGAAAATCAGGAAAGTATCCTAATGATTGAAATGCAGAAGATAGGTATCGCTTCCACATGAATCAGGAAGACACATTGAACGAGGAACATTCTGATACCATCATCAAAAAGGATAATTGGATGTGAGGTGTCTAGTCCATGTGTCATGAGCCAAATGGGAAATGATGGGAACTGATGCCAGAGGTCATTTTCGTAGCTAGCAGTATAACATCACAGTAGAAAGGGTGGCATGACTAGATTCTCAACATGAAGACCAGATCCAAAACCCACATGAACGCGTGTGTTTTCATCATGCTACTCGATGGCGAAGTGTGCGAGGGTCTTGACGGGGTCATCTTTGGGTTCGGCCTTCCAACTCTTTATAAAATCCATTTTCAGAGCCATTGGGAGGCAGAGACTAAACGAATGAGAAATTAAGGTGGTTGAATGCTAGTGTAATGTCCCCACCCCTCATACTAATGATGGAGAGGACACGAACAACACACTGCTGCTGTCAAACTGGGAAATACAGCCCCATGATCATAAACATAAAAATAAAATGCATTAATATAAAAACATACAGAGATGCATAATGCAATCCATAGCGGAAGAAAACACATTTATTTCATTCATGCATTCATGTTGTTCATTTTAATTCATAAAAAATTCATTGAAGAGATTAAATACACAAGAATACTTATCGTGAAAAGAAGTTGGCCTGCAACTAACTACGTCGCTGCAATGTTCCACCCAACCATAGGCTAGTGTGCTAATCAATATCTCAGCATCACTGCCATCCCTGAGTTAGGCATGATTCCACAAGGCACTAGGGAAATAACAGGCTCACACATATCCCAAAACCAAAACATCACAGTCAAGCCAACACACCGTTGGGTTTCATAGACTGTCCAACCAAGCCAATAAGAAATTGGGTTTTACAGGATGCTAAGGAAACTAACCAACAACACATGGGTTCCTTGGACTTATCTAGCCAAGCCACACTTGCATCAAACACACAGTTAACCCATTTAATCAAACACAAACATTCACAACTGTTGGATATGAACAAAACGGAAATGGAAATTGGGGCAAACAACCCAGCATGAGGAAATATGTTTTCAGGAAACGTTCTTGGCCTTCACAGAGGTAAAAATGACCTCATCAAACCCTCAAACTATGGATCTATTCTCCCATCCATTGGGCATTACCAAAAACAGGATTTACAATTACAACCATCACAATAAAATGGGGAAAACATCCCTCTAACAGAAATTCGATTTTCCAAAGTCGTTTATGGCCCTAACATGGCCAAAACGAACTCAACAACACCCAAAATTTGTGGGTCTCTTCTCCCACTCGCTGGCAACCCAAAAAAGAGTTTCCCAGCTTGGAGAAAATAGGAAAAATGCAGAGAAATGTAGAGGAGAACTCCCAACTTTCTCACAGGGGAAAAAACGACCTCCTCAAACCCTAAAATCATGGTCCCTTCCTTCCCATTCACCCCAGCAACACCCAAAACACATTCTATGTATGGAGAATGGAAAGAAACAACAACCAAACCGTGGAGGAGAGAGCTCAGTATTTTCCTACTGCGTGAGGGAGCCAAAAATCCATGAGGATGGGTGAAAAATTAAAGTCATGGGTGCATAATGGCTTGGGCATGCCTTCCGAAGATTTTACTTGCCCCATAAGTCAAAAACACACTTTCCAAAAATGGGTGACCTCCCAAATTCGAATTTGACCTCCATTCCTTTCCCATCCCAAGGAGATAACTTCTTCAACCACTTTTAGATAACTAGGCACAAAAAGACCAAAAGGGGTAGTTGACAAATTTATGGGTTTTACGTTAGACATTCAGATTTTCTCCATAGGCTCAAGGTTTGAATAATTCCCCTCCCTATTCCTTGTGAAATCATGCCCTATCTCTTTAACCTTGTGGTGCATATCTAGTTGAGGCATTTTTATTAATTTTCATTTTACATGATTTCTCAAAACACCTTGTGCCTGGCTAGCACATAAACCATCGACATCGATTTTAAATACCAAAACATAAAACACTAAACCCATGGTGGGGCCTTTTCCTTGAGCTCCACACCATGATTTAATACAATATTTACATCATATGCAATTTAATACCATGGGGTCAAAATCGGGGTGTTATAGCTAGTCTGTTGAAAATCACGTCTTAAGGGAATATTTATGCGATGGATTTCTTGTGTAAAAAATATGTTTGTCAAGGTTTTATTTTGGTTGGTGAGTCTCGACCTGGAATCCCATTGTTTTGAATCTTTCATGCTGGGGGAACTCCAACCATCATGGTAAGGACATTCATTACATTAGAGAATCCTTTCAGCGCCAGCGAGGTCATGGCAAGGATGTTTATCACATTAGATGGACCTCCTAGGGTTGGTGAGGGAATTGTTGTCTTAATAAACTACAACACCCTCATGGGTTTTGTGCCTGGAATTTCTTGTCCAATGGGAATCCATCCAAAACCCCTGAACATGGTAATTGTCTTCATAATCTCAGTACGTGGTGACCATTTCTAGCGGCGACCCGTTGGAGCAAATGCTCGGAATGGAGGAGAGGAAGTCCAAAGTCTTCATCAACGCCTTTGTGAATTCCACTTGCCAACTTTATTTAGGGTGGTGATGAAGCCGAGAAGGTGCTACACCGTATGAACTATGGGAGGACCCTCCTCCTGGGAGGAGAGAAGCATAAGAATTACAAGCCTCCTCAAGGACCTGTTACTATAAAAAACGGTGCAAAACTGCCTCAAGTCCCCTTGAATAACAATGTTCCCAGAAGATAGGGGGGCGAGGCGGAAAGCTGAACATAGAAAGAACACAAAACTTCTTGTCAGCTATGAACACAGTAAGAAAGGTGCCTTTGATCACAGAATGAACACAAATGGCCCAGAAAGGAAAGGCCACGTTGCAAACCCAACACGAGGAGAAATGATTCAAGCTGCCGAAGAATGTCCTCAGCTGTCGTTTTCAAGACAGGCAAGCCTGAAACTGAAGATGATGCACTACCGCTTAAGACCAGCATGCGCGTTTGCTCCATATTGTTTTTTTTTATGTATGTAAATCATGGTGTATATGCCACATTCTAGTTTGTTAAATTTTTGATCGTGATTGTAACTGACTTCTGGCCCTGTTTCGAGGTTAGTCTCTGGGGCCAGAAGCACTATAAAGATACTCCCCAAAGAGGGAGAAAGGGTTCGTTTTGGTTGGAACCTGAGAGAATTTTGGTTCTTATGTAATGTTGAGTATATATTTGTCATTGATGTCAAAAGTATTCATGTGACAAAGGAATAACCAGTAGATATGGTAGCAGGATAAGTTCAATGATGACAAAGTAATAACAAAGGACAAGATGGCAAAGTAAATTCAGTGATGGCATGGCAGAGATGATGACATGGAATATACGATGATGTAGCATGTGTGATAAGGTTGGAAAAGACATGTGATGGTGACCTAATGTATCAGTTTATCTTAAAATTTTTTGTGGAGAAATTTATGGATATGCTAAAACAAGGGTTCATGGGCTTAGATTGTTTAGTTGTACATCTGACCATATGATTGCTTTGTCCAAAAGATCACTGAGGAAAAAGATATCAATCTTCCTCTAGCAAATTCTGAAATGCCCGCCAAAATGTTGTAGTTGTGTTAATAAGTTCATCTATTGACATAAGTCTGCTACTTGATTGACAGTCTGTCAAGCCATGGTTTTTAGCCTCCTCACGAGTGGTCCTAAGTATGAAAAAAATAGGTACTAAGTTAGTAAAAATATGATATATGATGGTGTATAAAAATATGTCTTCTCAGAGTGTATAAAACTCATATATGCCTGTACCGAGATGAAAGGAATATAAGACACAGTTTTATAAAAGGATCCAAGATGAAGCTCTGTTGATTGAATGACAAAGCTAGTTAGACAAATGAAGGGTGGAACTGCAAAAGAGTGAAATGAATGGGAGATAGAGTATATGTAACAATCAAAGAACAAAGAAACTATATCTGCGAGAGTGTTTATAAATTCTTCATAGAAACTATATCTGCGAGAGTGTTTATACATTCCTTATAATAAGCAGCATGATGAAATTCTCTGTGTATATAAATATTCAAAACTGTTAGAAACATTGTAGAGGATTTTCGCAAAGAAATCATGCAGATCCGTAAAGTCATGGTGAGATCCGCATTCAATCTAAAATCGATGCTTAGGAAGCATCCCACACTAGATCCGACGGTTAAGGATTAATTCCATCATTTAGGCGTAAAATACAAAGTTCCGCAAAAGATCAAGATCAGATGGCTTAGATTAGTTCCGCTAAAAGAGATCAATGGTGCAGAAAGAAAAATACGGAAAGGCAATTCTAGAAATAATGTTTAAAGATTCTATGAACCCGCAATATGGAATATCTAAGGTTAGGAAAGACTCTGCAAAATATCGACAGTGTGGAAGAAAAATTGTGGAAAGAAGCTTGTGTTGATTGCATGGGCAAGCCCGGGTTTACTATAGTCAACCAACAACACCCCTAGCTCACTGGCCCTTTCAGCGACAGACCGCACAGCGGCCTGAAGTCTCACCCAAAGTGATTCTAATGAGTTGGCCAAGGACTTAAGCGTCTTGGACCAGGTTCCGTGGTGATCCTACTGGTGGATCCCAGCTCTCCTAGCTACGAGATCTCTTTCCTGCACGTCGCGCGGTCTTCCACTCGTGATGCGCGATCTATTCTCCACTCGTGGCCCTTCTAGCCGTGGCGTCTCTACCCTTGTGTGTGTTGCATGGGTTATTCTCCCATCGCATGACTTCTTCCCTCTCACAATAGTCCCAATCTCACCGCATCGCCGCGCACCATGCGACACGAAACTCATGTTCAACGCTAAGTCCTCAACCTACAGAATCGCGCACCGTAGCTCCTCTGCTGGTGCGGTATCTCCTTCTTGCGATACCCTCCTCCCGCGGCTTAGTGCACTTAGCGTTGTTCGTGTCGACGTGCAAGACTCGATACCAAGACTGTCTTACTGTGATTAATTAACTATCTAAGGCAAGCATAAATAAGTCCTTGTGTGATGTGCCAAGGATTCAACTTATATCTATCTTCCTTTAGTGCTGTGACTGAATAACTCATTCATACATTAACTGTAAGCAAATTGCATAACATAATGGATAGATGTAGCAAATAAACACAATATGCAAATCAATCACAGAACATGGGATTTTAACGTGGTTCGCCCCCAGGATGGGAGTTACGTCCACAGAACTGTGCTTCTTTATTATAGCTTAAGGGAAGGAAAACACAGTTCTGCTGCACCTCATATGCAGCTCAAGATCTTCTCCCTTACATCTTTCTTCTCTACCTTTATGCTGTTGCTCTTACAACATACTCTTCCCTCTCGGTCGATCCCTGCGGATCATTACATGCATGCTCTACAAGCCGGCTACTGGTTTCAGTAAGATTGCTACTGCTAGAACCAGAACCAGAGCTCGGATTTTACAACAGTCTACTTGTCCTTATGGCCTATTTCAATCATGACTGTCTCACTATCTAACCAACTGACCGACTAACTAACCCTTTACAATACAAAATTACATTCATATATAGGCAGCCCAAAGGTCGTGCCATTACAACACTGTGGGCCTGTCCCAACAGTAACCCAAAACCTAATTAGTGACAGTCGGTCCTCTCTGTCCTTAAGGTAGCCGCTTCCCGTCACACCACAGCTCTCTGCAGTCTTCCATGCTTCCCAGCACTGATCATGGGTACTATGCACCGCTTCGCCTTTCTGTCCTTCGTCTTCAATGCTTGAGCCTCGTTGCTCCTTCTCCTTTATGAGGGTTGCTGAGCCCTCCTGTCTTCCGCCGTTGCCTTCAATGCAGTGGGTTAGCTCTCCCTTCTTAGCCGCTCAGGTACCGTTGCCTTTCCTTGACTTTCGTATCTCAAAAATTCATGGTTTCCGGCTCTGCTCTACAGCTGGAACCGTGCTACGGCGTCGTAGCTCCGTCATATCTTCTTTCTGCCAAAACTAGCAGCTTCTTCTGTAGCTGCGGGACCCTACTCCAACAGCTTGCTGAAAGGAGCTTGCAGAAAGGAGCTTGCAAAAAGTCAAGATACAATTTGAGGAAATTTTACATTTCTTCATACCACATCCCACAACCCACGATCCAAAAGATCGACGAATAGGAAGACATCCACATAAGATCAACGATGTGGAATCGTTGACGTAGAAAGGTGAAGTGTGGAAATTAGGAAAGTGTTGAAAGTACAGAAAACGTGTTTCAAGAGTTTTTGTTTTGGTTTCCCCCACCCAACAATCTATAGTTAAGAAAAAATCCTGAAGAAGATCAATGGTGAAGAATCATTGAGGAAGAAATTTGGTGCAAAAAATGCGATTTCGAGGGGGAAATTTGTGTGCTAGATCGACAGACCGAAGAGTCTCAAAATTAGACCAACGACCTAGATCGATTATGGAGAAGGATATTGTGGAAGCACTAGAAAACGTTAATTCAAGATGCAAAAATGAATTCTAAGGTGCTGAATGAATGAAAGGGTGTGGAAGAATGTTCTGGTTCGATATTTACATGTAGTAAATATTTCCTGCAATCCTTACAAGTGTTTCCCGCAAGTATGAAGAGATTATACGCCATTATTGGAAGAGTATCTGATAGTTCTAATTTTAATAATTAAATTTTCATAAACATAATTATGATAAGTGAGATTATCATATTTGAAAGGGCATGTTTGTGAAAGGGTGTGTTTCCAGAACAATACATCCACAGGAAACCTGAAGATACTTATACGTAGAAGTATGAGTGAGAGAAAGCGTCTCGGATTCCACATCAGAAAATTAGAAACAGAGACCAGTGGGTGTGACAAAGAATGGAGGCAAAAGAAATCTAGCATATTATAGAAAACATATTAAGGTGGCAGGGTGGCGCTAGGGCAGGAAATAGGCCTGCAAGGGGTTTTTTCCTCCTTCCAATAGAAACTAGTAAATGGGGTGTAGGGGAATCCTGTTAGTTGTAGCTGAAAAAATAGGGTTTCGTAGCCTCCTTTCAGTAGCAACTAATAAACCAGGGGGTCATAGCCTCCTTCCAATAGTTGCTGGTAAATAGGGTGTAATACCATCCATGTCTGTAGCAGTAGGCAAAACTATTTGTAAATAACAATTTTGCAGTAATAGGATGTATTGGTGGCTTACCCTATTGGGCTTCCACATTAAAATTGTGTTCTATGTATTCTTGTTGTTTTGTTTTTAATGATAGATTTAAAAAGTGCTTAAATAGTAAAAATATAACAATACTGATTCACCCCCCCTCTTAATATTGACCAATAAACCAACAATTGGTATCAGAGCGGGTTCCTTCACTATAGTTTAACCACTGGAAGGAAGATCCCATTAAAACCACTATGGATCAACAAGAATAGATTTACACAGTAAATGGATCTCCAATACTTGGAAAAGAAGAATACATATTTTGGAGTACAAGGATGAAAATTTATCTGAAGGAATTGGGACATGATGTATGGAATTCAGTGATCACTGATTACTTCCCACCAAAGAGGATAAGGACTCCAACTCAAAAGAAATACAAGAAAAGTAACTCAATGGAAATGGATTCAATCCTTGATGGATTACCTTATGATTTCAAAGAGAAGATAGGTGAATTTAACATTGCAAAGGAACTTTGGGACAAGATAAAAGGCCTCTACTAAGTTGAGCAAAGATCAGAAGGAAGACTTGCTATTCTCAAGGATGTTACTGAAGATGAAAAGATAAGTGAAGATGAAGAAAATTTATTTATATGGACATCAAACTCAGATGAGGAGTCAAAAGTGGATATAGAATCCCAATACATGGCTTCTGTAGATGAAATTGAAAAATGTAGGAAAAATAACAAAGTATTGAAAGGAAAATTGTCAAAAGAAGAGGAAGTCAAAACCCTCCAAGAAGAGCTACGCAATTCAAGACAACAAGTGTTGGCTAGTATGGAAGAGGTTAAGAGATTAAAACAAGAAGTTGTTGAATTCAAGGAAGAATTAAAGAAGCTAAAAGATCAGCTAATTGTTAGTGAGAAGTTAAAGGAAAGTACTGAAGTTATTAATAAAGTCCTCATCTTACAAAGATCCCCCAGGGATAAAATAGGTCTTGGATATAATCATAAAGGATCAAACTCCATCATTCATGAAAAGGTTGAAAATGTTAAATGTCAACATGATGCCTCCAAAGATACACCCAGGAAGCAGAAGAATCACAAGGAAATGAAGTCCAGTTATCATAATTCTGCTCATCCTCCCAAGATGAAAAATTTCAGAAGACATGCAAAAGAAAAGAGTCATTACAAGTAGAAAAACCAAATATTCTCCAAACATACATTCTATGGATATTCTCATTGCTATCACAAGTTTGGTCACAAGGCTGATGAATGTAGAATCAAAGAAGAAGATGAAGGGATGATAAGGAAAAAATATGCCAACATCTCTAATGGAAAAAAGACTTATTTGTTTCATATGTCACAGTATTGGACACTTTGAAAAACATTGCAAGAATAGTACATGCAGATCTTTCCAAGAAGCTTAGAAAAAGGTATGGAAGATGAAAACTAAGGAAAAAAGAAATAAAAAACCAGTAAGTAGAGTACCTCTTGGAAAAATATGGAGAAGAAAGAAATACTCCGAAGATATAGAAGAAATAAATATTTAAAACATCAGTGAGGTCTCCAAAGATGACGATGAACATAATTATGCCACAGATAAAAAGGGCATCCATTATAAGGAAAAACAAGATGGAGATGTAAAAGGATACACCGATAAAAATGAAGGTGATGAAGAAGGACGTAGTGATGACTGTCAGATCCTTTCCTAAAATATATCTCATGATTTAAAGAAAGCCCTAAAAATAGCATTAGAAAGGATCATATATTCAAGGGGAGTTAAAGTCAGGAAATTCCAATTGGCATCTAAGAAAAATTCAATTGGTATCTAATGTTGAAGTATATTGAAAGCTATCTTCTTCAAAGATGATGGGTGATCAAGGTTGGTGTATGGATGGCATAAGAGAAAGTATGAAGTAACGTGAGAACAACAAAATGTGAGAGTCGTGAAGACCATGATGTCTGCAATCAAATAGAGCAGGATAAGTTCATTAATGACAAAGTAATAACAAAGGACAATATGGCAGAGTACATTTAGTGATGGCATGGAAGAGATGATGACATGGCATATATGATGATGTAGCATGTGTGATAAGCTTGGAAAAGGCATATGATGGTGACCTAATGTCTCAATTTATCTTAAAAGTGTTTGTGGATAAAGTTATGGATATGCCAGAACGAGGGTTCATGGAATTAGATTGTTTAGTTGTGCATCTGACCATATGATTGCTTTGTCCAAAATATCACTGAGGAAAAATATATCAATCTCCCTCTGGCAAGTTCTGAAATGCATGCCAAAATGTTGTAGTTGTGTCAATAAGTTCATCTATTGACATAAGTATGTTCCTTGATTGACAGTCCATCAAGCCATGGTTTTTATCCTCCTCACGAGTGGTCATAAAAAAGAGGTACTAAGTTAGTAAAAATATGATATATGATGGTGTATAAAAATATGTCTACTCAGAGTGTATAAAATTCATATATGTCTGTACCGAGATGAAAGGAATATAAGACACAGTTTTATAAAAGGATCCAAGTTGGAGCCCTGTTGATTGAATGACAAAGTTGGTTAGACAAATGAAGGGTGGAACTCCAGAAGAGTGAAATGAACGGGAGATAGAGTATATGTAACAATCGAAGAACAAAGAAACTATATCTGCGAGAATGTTTATAAATTATTCATAGAAACTACATCTGCAAGAGTGTTTATAAATTCCTTATAATCAACAGTGTGATGAAATTCTCTGTGTATATAAATCTTCAAAACTGTTAGAAACAGTCACAGAGGATTTTTGCAAAGAAATCATGCATATCAGCAAAGCCATGGTGTGATCCGCATTCGATCTAAAATCAACGGTTAGAAATCATCTCGCACTAGATCTGATGGTTAAGGATTAATTCTGACAATTAGGCAGAAAATACAAATTTCTACAAAAGATCAAGATCAGATGGCTAAGACTAGTTCCGCTAAAAGAGATCATCAGTGCAGAAAGAAAAATATGGAAAGGGAATTGCAGAAATAACATTTAAAAATTCTATGCACCTGCAATCGGCAACCCGCAATCCGGAAGATCGAAGGTCGGGAAAGAATCTACAAAATATCGATGGTGAGGAAGAAAAATTGCAGAAAGAAGCTTGTGGAAAGGAGCTTGCGGAAAGTTGAGATACGATTTGAGGAAATGTTACATTTTCGCATCTCGCATCCTGTAACCCATGATCCAGAAGATCAACGGACATGAAGACATATGCATAAGATAGAGGGTGCATAATTGTTGAGGTAGAAAGGTGAAGTGCAGAAATCAGGAAAGTGTTGAAAGTACAGAAAACTTGTTTCAAGAGTTGTTGTTCTAGTTTCTGCCACCCGATGATCTACAGTTAGGAAAAATGCCTAAATAAGATCAACGGTGGGGAATCATTGAGGAAAAATTTTGGTACGGAAATGCGATTTCAAGGAGGAATTTGTGTCCTAGATTGATGGACCGAAGAGTCTCAAAATTAGATCAAGGGCCTAGATTGATTATGGAGAAGGAGATTGTGGAAGCACCAAAAAATGTTAAGTCGAGCTACGGAAATGCGTTCTGAGGTGTTGAATGAATGAAAGGGTGCAAAAGAATGTTCTGGTTCGATATTTACATGTAGTAAATATTTCCTGCAATCTTTACAAGTGATTCCCGCAAGTATGAAGAGATTATATGCCATTATTGGAAGAGTATATGATAGTTTTAATTTTAATAATCAAATGTTCACAAACAGAATTATGATAAGTGTGATTATTAGATTTGTAATGGGATGTTTGTGAAAGGGTGTGTTTCCAAAACAATATGTCCGCAGGAAACGTGAAGATACTTATACACAGAAGTATGAGTGAGAGAAAGTGTCTCGGAGTCCACATCAGAAAATTAAAAACAGGGACCAGTGGGTGTGACAGAGATTAGAGGGAAAAGAAATCTAGCATATTACAGAAAATATATTAGGGTGGAAAGGTGGCGCTAGGGCAAGAAATAGGCCTGCAAGGGGTTGTTGCCTCCTTCCAGTAGAATATGGTAAATGGGGTGTAGGGGCATCCTGTCAGTCGTAGTTGACAAAACAGGGTGTTGTAGCATCCTTTCAGTAGAAGTTGATAAACCAGGGGGTCATAGCCTCTTTCTAGTAGTTGCTGGTAAATAGGGTGTAATACCATCCTTGTCTATAGCAGCAGGAAAAATTATTTGTAAATAACAATTTTGTAGTAATAGGACGTATTGGTGGTTTACCCTATTGGGCTTCCATGTTAAAATTGTGTTCTGTGTATTCTTGTTGTTATGTGTTTTTAATGATAGATTTAAAAAGTGGTTAAATATTAAAAGGATAACAATACTGATTCACCCCTCCCCTCTCAGTATTGACCAATAAACTAACATGTAATTTGATCCTTTTTAATACAAGAAACATAGCCAAATGCCGACTTTTGAATGTAAGAATTCATGTGTATTTCTCAGTTGCAGTTTGTAATATCCTTTTCTTATGTGCATGTACTTCATGTTATTTCTTTGCATTAGGTTTTCTTCATGTATTTGACTTAGTGTATAATGGTTTGAAATTCATATTCTTATGCTCTGACCATTGTTTTAGTCATTCACCAAACGCTTCTTCCAAAGTTGGTGTATAATTCATCCTCGCGGTGCTCTACATTGATGGACTGTCATCGTTCTTCATTTTCCACCTAACCCTAACATATAGATCATGACCAAAGTGTTACCTTTCTCTTTTGGAAATTCCCTATGCAGACTGCTCCGTGTTTCTGTTGATGTAATTGTAACTTCGAAATGTATTCACTTGTATATCTTATGTATTATACCCCGATGTTTATTCTAGGATGTGTTTGTAATGTAATTGAGTCATTTCATGCCACGATGTTACAATTGAGAGTTTCTATAATGTGAACAAGTCATGTCAAGTCATTGTGGGTAACCCTCCTATTTTTCAAGGGTTAAAGTCCCCACAGTTGTGGGGCCCTAGGGTTATTAGACTATCCTAGAGAAGTCGACCCTAGGTGAGTCATTGTAATTCGGGACAATAGTCCCCACCATTGTGATAAGGATAACCCTCCTTGTTGATCAGAGGAGGCAAAGTCCCCACAAGTTGTGGGGCACTAGGGTTATTAGACACTCCTAGAGATGTCGGCTCTAGTAAGTAATTGTTAAGTGAGGCCAAACATGTTGAAGTGGGTTTTAAGTGAACAAAAGAATATAAATAGAGAGTGATCCTCTCTATTTATCACACACACACTCACTCATTGGGGTGCATGAGTGAGAGAGGAGAAGCTCTCTCAGTGTCAGAGAGAGAACAAGCTGTGGAGATCATCTTTTCTATTTTCGGGTTTTACTGCTGCCATTGGTGCTCATTCTATCTCCGAGGAAGTTACGCGGTTTTATCCTTTATGGTTTTCCCTAGGAAAATTCTTTTTGTCTCTTGTCTCTTGTGTTTATTGTTGTGCATGTTATTCTCTCAGTTAAAGATCCTAAGATAATGCTATCTTGAATGATAAAAGTCTAACATGGAATCAGAGCTAACCTAAGAACAAGACATTGTGCAGCTGTAGAAGCTAGGTATTATTAATTTTTGGGTCTCTCTCCACAATCCATCAGCAAAATTATGCTAGGTTGACTCTCCATTTAAGGGCACATCTTTCTGTCGAAGCTGAATTCGACTCCGAGCATTTTCAGTTTTCGGTGCGGGAAATTAGGGCTTTGTATAGAAGAGGAATTTTTGAGTGAGCCCATCATAGGATTACTCCCCTCATCAAAATATAATTTTAGAGACCTGAGTCAGTATTTTCGGTTGGGTGAAACTTCAGGAAAGTCAAACCTTAGTTTTACCCCGAGCTGGAAAAACCCTAAATACTAAAACTGATAAGTTTTGGTACATTCGCTATATATTGGGTTTGGAGAAGTCTTAGGAGCTTAAAATGGCATATGCCAAAGATAAAATCCTTATTTACATTGTATCCAAAATTCAGCCTCATATTCAATATATTCTGGGATATATGATCCCTCCAAGTTAGGGTTCCAACCTCTTCCACGATTCATCCCTAAACAGGACACCTCGGGATAATTGCTATATCTTGGGCTACAAAGGTCCAAATGAAATTTCTGAAGATGTTCCAAAAATGGAACGGACTTTACTTTCTATGATCTAAGGTTCAGACCTAGAATATGAAAGAGTGACACATGGAAGCCCATACAACTGCTCTGTTCTGAACAGTCCTGTAAAAGGTCACCTTGGGAAAATGATAATAAGTCCCATTTGGTGAAACCAATTCTAATGAAACCTATGGTGTTGGAACAAGGACATGCGACGATACCTCATTATGAATTTTTAGACACTAAGAACTAGTAATTTTGGAGAGAACATAGAAACATTATCAAGAATTTCTGTAGAAGAAATTAGAAAACTAGGGCTTCCTGTTCCGAAAGCTTCCCTCCATTGTTTTCAGAAAAGGAGTACATTGGAAAGCTCACCTTGAAGAGATATTTCTTTCTATACAATCAGATATGAAATATTCCAATTTTTGAAAATTAGGGTTTCTCTAACAAACCCTATATCAGCCAGCTCCGGAACGAGGACGAACACCTCAAATCAGTAAGATCTAATCCCTTGCTATTTTCATTTTAGGTTCTCATTTCAAAATGATCTATCACATCAGCTTGATGATAAGCTTGGTAAAGTTGAAAACTTCCAAGCATGGAATTATATGATCTCTCTAAAGAAAATGAATTGGACACCTACATGAGTAGAGAGCTTCCAGTTCCAAAGGGAGATGAGGCTCAAAGCCTTACACAAGAAGAAATTGGTCAAGGCCAAGAAGATAATTGTTGATTCAATCATGGATCAACTTGTACCACAAGTGTCTTCCCTAAAGACACCGAAGATGTTTGATTCCTTGACCAAGCTATTTGAAGGGAATAACATAAATCAGAAGATGACCTTAAGAAACCAGTTGAAGAATGTGAAGATCCAGAATGCAGAGACCATACAGTCATACTTTACAAGGGTCTCTCAAATCAAAGAACAACTTGAAGCGGTATAAGAAGAAGCGGAGAATGCAGAAGTTGTGATAGCCACCTTGAATGGCCTCCCAGGATCATGGGATTCATTCATTCAAGGAATGTTTTCCAGAAGGAAGTGATTACTTTCAACATACTTTGGGAAGAAGAAGAAGCTCAAGAGAAGATGGGAGCAACTGAGGATCAAGCTTTCACCATCAAAAGAAGATCCCTCAAGCGATGAGGAATATGAAGGACTCAATTCTTGAAGAACCTCTTATCCATCTTGAGCATTTGGATAAGAAATGATGAAGTCATGAATGAAGAAGATGATGAAGCGGAAAGATCAAGAAGGAGTCTACCCATGAAACAAATAAAGATAAGTATTCAATTGTCATTTCATGATATTGTTTTGTTATGCATTTGTTTATATTCAGTTGATGTATTATGCATGATAGAATGTTTGCATTAATGATAGTATACTACTAATATGCATGTAATGGGTAAGTAGCTCATGGTGCTATACAACTCTCCATTGCTACTTATCTAGAATGAAACCTCTTTGCTGACATATTGGATTAGTGCACAATCTCAATGTTGTCCTGGTAGAGATCGAAGGCATCTAGAAAGTTTCTGTGAGATATGGATGAATGTTGTATTGGCTAAAGTAGTTGCATGATCATATATTTATGCATAAGAATTTTTCATTATGAATATACCTTATGAAATGTTTCTAACCATACAACTAATGAATTTGAATTGTAGAAAAGAATGCATACATAATCTCCTACAAGCAAAGAAGGATGAGACTTGTCCTGAAGAACAAGTGACGACAGTTCAAGAGGAAGAATAATATGACGAATGCAGCTACATCATTGATGCAGAACCTTCCAGCCATGAAGAAGTAACCAAAAATAAAGTTTCAAGAAGAATTATGTCTAGGATGCAGTATCGATACATGAAGAGAAGTTCATAGTTCCATCATGCAGTAGATGGAAACATCATGGGATACACGGCAAGATTCATAGCACGAGGCATAGACTATGAAGAGACATTTGCAGCCACTAGAAATACACATAACAGGAATAATCATGTTTTCAAATGAAAGAAGGCCTTGTACGAGCTCAAAAGACACCCATGGGATAACACATACATGAGGAACTTGATGAAGATCTTAACCTTTGCTACAAGGTTGAAGATGAAAGTCTATAGAGGATGACAAGCTCACAGATGGGTGTGAGAAGAACTTTTGAAAAATTTCAAGATAGAGGATCTTGGTATCCAATGATCCTAGATGGATACATAGAATATTAGTAGAAAAGGAAGCTAATTATCACTCCAGTACATAATGTTTCAGTGCATAGAGTATGAAAGATAGAGGGAGCATGATGCTCCGCTTCAGAGGGAGTGACTGCAGAATATCCTGAGGTTTGACATGGTATGATAGGATGGATAGATTACTGATGACTCTAGGATTTACTGAGAGTAAAGCGGATTCCAACCTTTGCTTCAAGGTTGAATGAGGAAGACTAGTGATGCCCCCATTATGTGTCAATGCACTATTTTCTAGGCATGGAGGTGTGGCAGAATGCGGATGGAATCTTCCTCAGAAAAGGGAAGTATGCAGTAGAGATCCTGAAGAGGTTCAGGATGATGGAATGCAAGGCCATGACCACACATATGGCATTGAACATGAAGATATTGAGTGATGCTTCATCAAAGACGGTTGAATCCATTATGTATCGTCAGATGATTTATTCCTTGATGTACTTGACGAATACGAGACCAGATATTTGCTTTGCTGTGAACACATTAAGACATGTTCACCTGATGGTTGCAAAGCATGCAGTGAGGTACCTGAAGGGTACAGTTGAGTATGGGATCAAGTGTGATCTCTTGGTTTGGCAGAATGAAGTCCTATATGGAACTGAGTACAGCTGAGGAAAAATATGTTTCCACTTGCTATTTCGGAGGTGGTATGTTTCTTTTGAAAACTACTATTTGATTTGGTTGATATGACTTGCATTTTTGTATGATGCAGAGAGGAGAAGTGATCCATATCGAGATCTCTCGAAAAGGGGATTTCTAGCATAACTGATGAGATAGGTTGTCTAAGCATAAATCCTGGCGAAGCTCATAGGTTGCTCAGACGTAAATGGTCCTATAGGTTTCCCTCGGATGTAATCAATCCTGGCGAAGCTCGCAGGTCATCCTTGGACGTAATCAGCCCTGATGTGATTCTATGCTAGAAATGGACAAAGTGACCTTTGAGTACTTCAGGGAGAAGCTTGGTGTTCTCCAGATCAAGGTTCCCTCCAAGGGGAAATGATGAGACCTAGAGCCATTCTGACATTGTGAGAGGATTAGGTTCCTTCCATGGTCAAATGTAAGGGCTGAGCCATTCTGTCATGGTGAGAGGATTTGGTTCCTTACATGTCAGATGTGAGTGCTGAGCCATTCTGATGTGACTGTAGGATTGGTTCCTACATGATCATATGTAAGGGCTGAATGCCATTATTGGAATGGAGGCACCTGGTCAGTTACCAGAAATACTCAGTCTGGCACTGAGGGCCATTCTGATATGACTATAGGATGTAGTCTTACATGATTAGATGTGAGTGCATGGCCCTTCTGATGTGATTGAGGGATGTGTTCCCACTTTATCAGATATAAGGGCTGATGCCATTCTCTAGGAGAATGGAGGAACCTAGTCAGTTACCAGGAATCCTCAGTCTGGGGATGAGAGCTCTTTCGATGTGATGTGTTTACACATGGTCAAATGTAAGTGCAGAGCCTTTCTGACAAGATGAGGTCAGATGTAAGTGTTGAGCCATTCTAGCGTGATGTGTTTACACATGGTCAGATGTGAGTGCTATTCCCTTCTGACAAGATGGGGTCGGATGTAAGTGCAGATCCTTTCCGACAAGATGAGGTCAAATGTAAGTGCTGATCCATTCTGGCGTGATGTGTTTACACATGGTCAGATGTGATTGCTGGGCCTTCTGACAAGCTGAGGTTAGATGTGAGTGCTAGGTGTGCTTTTCTGACAAGATGAGGTCAGATGTAAGAGCTGGGCGGGCCATTATGACTTAGGGTCAGATATAAGCACTGATGAAGACCTACATGAAGGGTAGGACTATGACCAGTATGAAAAATGGTTGGCTCTGTAGAACTTCCTGTGACAAGAAGAATGAAGAGATAGTTGTTGGATTCTGTGGGGAAGACCTGGGTTTAATTTAATGTACCAACAAAACCCCTAGCTCACTGGCCCTTTCAGCGACAGACCGCAAAGCGGCCTAAAGTCTCACCCGAAGTGATCCTAGATGGGGTGGCTGAAGATTCAGTTGTCTTCAACCAGGTTCTGTATCATCCTAGGTTTCTCATGACTCTGCTTAGCCAGCGGGATCTCTCTGTGAGGCGATCTCTCCTTCTAGCTGGCGCTGGTAGGGAGCAGACTCTTATCGCATCATAGCCTCTATGGTGATGTGCAAACTTACTCTTCCACTTAGCTCCTTCCCTGCGATATCTCACACCGCAACCCCTCGGACGATGCTATATCGCCTTTCTATGCTGTAATATGTCCTATAATAAGGCTCAATATGCGTATCAACTCTCAAGGTCCTGTGACCTCCTTCCTGGGTCTAATGACTCTGTTAACCCTCACAAGGGTGTTAAACCACTTTACTTACACTTCTACAGTTTAACCTACTAACATCAACTACACTCAACTCGCGAAACTCATATACCGGAGTCGCTTAACGCTGTAACTGTCAACTATCATGAATCAAGCACTAATAAACTCATATACAGGCTACTTGATACATTCAACTTGCTTTTAACCTTCTATGCGCTATAACTGAAGCATAACATACATACATTCATCAACTTATAAGCAACATTCATGTAACAGATAAAAGATAGCTAACAAACAGGTAAAACACAATAACATGAACAGTCGCACAACACACGGGTTTTACGTGGTTCACTTCCAGGGGGGAAGCTACGTCCATGGGAACTAGTTTTTATATTATATCTTGAAAGAGTAAACAAAGTTTCACTGCAACCTATTATGCAGCTCGAGATCTTCTGAGAAACTCCACACACATAGCCAGGAGCCCTTCTCTCTTAGATCTATTCTCTTCTTATATTGCCTTCTTACAATATACTCTTCTCTCTCTCTCTCTCTCTCAATCCCTACAGATTGTTACATTCATGCTCAAGGAGCCAACTACTAGTTACAGTAAGATAACTACAGACTTAAGAACAGAACCATAGCTCGACTCAAAGAACAACTATCTTTCTCTCTACTGTCTAACTGTCTAACTAACTGATCAACTATCTAACCTTTTACAATACAAAATACATGCTTATATAGGTGGCATGAAGGTCTCACCCTGTTACAACACTGTGGGCCTTTCCCAATAGTAACCCAAAAACCCTAACTATGACATTCGGCGTATCTATATTTGAGCTGCCGCTTTATGTCACACCACAGCTTTCTGCAGTCTTCCACACTTCCCAGCACTGATCGTGGGTATGGGCGTCGCTTCCTCTACAGTCCTCTTATGTACTTTGTCTTCAATACCTCAGCCCATTGCTCCTTTTCCTTTATGAGGGTAGCTGAGCCCTCCTATCTTCGTCGCTGCCTTAAGTGCAGTGGTTGAGCTCTTTCTTCTCGGTCGCTTAGGTACTATTTCCTTTGACTTCTTCTTCCATTATAGCATCTTTTCGTGTAGCTATGGGGCCCTGCTTCAACAGTCCCCTAACACTTACTTGTGGCTCGTCCCTGAGCCACTAATAGCTGGTTTCTCATGTTGTAGCTTCTCCTTGGCTTCCTGCGAAGTCTTTGTAAGTATTTCCCGAAGTCCTCCGACTTCTTTATCCATCGCTTTGACACACTCTTATGCCATTTTCTCTAAAATAGTGTCAACACTTTCCTTAAGTGAAGCTCCAGAAATGAATGGCAGACCCTTTATAAGCTGCTAAATTTGTTTCAACGACCTTATCTCCTGCCACCTTGGTCATTTTTGTACCATTCACCTCAAATTCGACCGGAGTGCTTGTCCAAACAGACTCATCCAAGCCATCATCATTCTGAATGTAGGGAAAGTGGTAAAAATTCCACGAGGAGACATGTCCTTTTCCATCTTTAATGTAACTACCTTCTTGGACATTTTCTGTGTCTCTCTCATTTTCAACATCTCTGCTTCGTTCCTTTCCCATTTCCTTTTGTTTTTCTGAGTCTCGGATGCCTGTTTCTTGGTCCTTTCTTCTTTCCGTGAGATCTTCTGGGAAACTCCATGCGCATAGTAGAGAGCCCTTCTCTTAGATCTCTTTTTTCTCACTTTTCTTCTTCTCTATTTTATTTTTCTCTGCTCTGAACTGGAATCTTCTACTATCTGAGCTTGACTCCTCATCCTTGGCAGCTGTCTGACCTGTGATGTACCTAATTTCATAACCCTGGGAGGCGTCGTCATAACAGACAGGAGGCCACCACGCTGGAATATTTGCATAATGTCTTCTAAATGTTCTATCTCGGACAGAAACCACTCAGTGCAATAATATGAACTGGAAATGGCTGCGAAATTGGGGAAAACCAGCAATTTGTCACTGAAGTATCTCTTCATAGGGAAAACTCTTACAATTTCTCTATAGCTCTCAGAAATCGTAAAAGTAACCCTTCTGTATGAATGATCTCTGTATTTGTAATGAAGGTGAAAAGATTTGAAGCAACGGTCATTTGGCTAGACCTGTCGGTGGTATTAATTTCATGGACAAGACAACACCCGTCGTTTCGATCCTCATTAACTGCTAGAAATCCGATCAAATTTCCCTCAAAACTTGCGTGCAGGAACCGGTCTCATTGAAGATTTATCAAATCTAGACAAATCATTATACTGTTTCCAAATCTAGGGCAATGTATAGCTGTCGTATGTGGATTAACTGCTTGTCAGAAGGCGAAGTGACTAGCCCTCTGTCTCTTTTCAAAATCACCTACGTGGCACGGGGAACATCGCATCGCTGCGATTCCACACCACATCGTCTCAAACCAAAGTGTCAGCATGAATGCCATGATGTTCAAAAACTCCACAAGCATCCTATGACTTGCGCAACATATACTTTTTTGATGCGATTCCTCATACTTACAACTTTTCTATTTTTTTTTCTTTTTTTTTAGTGTAGACTACTTACCGGTGCGATGCCTCCTTTCAACTACACTAGACATCTGCACTCCATAAACTGTCTGAGTTAGGGCTGGGAGGTGGAGTGGCTATCACTATAAAGCTTAAGTCTACTGCCATTAATCAAAGTGGGAAGAAGCTCCCCGTTCAGTTTGTTGAGCTGAACGGCACCTCCATTTGTAACTTGCTGAACCTGATATGGCCCTAACCAATGCGTCTTAAACTTCTCTAGAAACTTAACAAACTTACTGTCATAAAGAAGCACTAAGTCTCCTATCTAAAAAATCTTGCTCTTGATGTGCCTGTCATGCCAATATTTCTCTCGTGCCTTCTGCACTTTCTGATGAAATCCTGCAATGAATCTGTCTTCTTCTAAGGCAAGCAGTTGTGCTAGTCTTTCATTCATTGTGTCTGTATCATCCATCCCGGTAACTTGAGCAACTCTTAAACTGGGAATAAGATATTCCATAGGCATAACAGCCTCTTGTCCATACACCAAGCTGAAAGGTGTGTGTCCTGTAAGTTTCTTGCATGTAGTTCTATAAGCCCATAATATAGCATTAACCCTGAGGTCCCAATCATTTCTTTGGCTGTTACAGATCTTAGTAAGAGCGTTTTCTAGAATATTGTTAAAGGCCTCCACCATACCATTAGCTTGAGGATGGTAGGGACTGCTCTTATGGTGCTGGATCTGGAATTCATCCGTCAAGGCCTCAATAGTGTGGTTCAGAAAATGTGTTCCTTGATCACTCATCAATATTACTGGACATCCAAATCTACTTATGATGTTTTCAAAAATGAACTATGCAGCTGTAGCAGCATCACAATTCCTTACTGGCTTTTCCTCTACCCATCTGGTGAGGTATTATATTCCTGTGATGATGTATCTCGCACCAGTTCATTTTCCTGGTGGGTTGATAGGACCCACGAAATCTATATCCCATTTTTCAAATGCTTGCAACGTAATCTATGGTCGCAGCGGCATTTCATCTCTCCACAAAGGTTTTCCTACCCTCTGGCAGATATCACACCATCTGCAAAACTCCTTAGTGTCTTTATACAAAGTAGGCCACCATAATCCTGCAGCTAGGATTTTCTCAGTAGTCAACTTTCCTGCAAAATGACCTCCTACAGCACCTAAATGTGCTTCTCTGATAATGGCCTCTTTCTCGTGTGACATAATGCATCTGCGTAGGACTTCATCTGGACCTAACTTATATAAATGTCCTGTGATCAAAGTGAATTCTGCTGCTTTAACAACTAACTGTTTCTTTTGATGTTTAGTAAACTCAACTGATGCCCACCCTGTAGTGAGAAAGTGAATAATATATTCATAATATTCATCTGCGATCTGGATAGAAAACAATTGTGCATCTGGAAAATTGTCCTCTAAATTACTTGGTTCTTCCCTTGAGTCTATTCACGATAGATGATCAGGTCTAGCATTTAATTTTCCTGGTTTTACAATAATTTCAAATTCATATTCCTGAAATAAGAGTAACCATCTACAGATCCTTCCTCCTAATACTGGTTTATTGACCAAGTACTTTAAAGAGGAATGGTCAGTGAACATCTTGAATGGGGCACCCAATAGGTAGTGCCTGAAATTCTATAGAGAATACACCATAGCTAATCCTTCTCTTTTGGTGGTGGTGTAGTTCTTTTCTGCAGTAGATAGCTTTCTGCTTGAGTACACGATAGGGTGATCGATACCTCCTTCTCTTGGCTGTGTTAAGATGATCCCCAGTGCAATGCCAGATGCATCCACATGTACATGAAATGGCTTGTTCCAATCTGGAAATACTAAGATGGGTGTTGTAACCATCTTCTTTTTAAGTGTGTCTAAACTTTGTTGGCATTCCTTGTTCCATAGGAATTTCACTTCTTTCTTTAACAACTTTTCCATAGGTGCTATGATCTTTGCATAACCTTTGATGAATTTTCTATAGTACCCAGTATGACCAAGCACTGTCCTCAATTTCTTGACTGAGTTGGGTGCTAGAAGATTAACAATGATGGCAATCTTTGCAGGATCTACCATCAAGCCTTGTCTACAAACAATATGACCCAACAAAATACCAAATGGTGCACATAATATACATTTCTTCAAGTTAAGAGAAATTTGATATTGCCTACATTTCTCTAACATGAGCCTTAAATCTCCTATATGGTATTTGGTTAACCCAAATACAGTCCAATCATCAAAATATACTTCTAAGAATTTATGGATGTATTCGTTAAATACAACAACTACTACTCTAGAAAAGATAGCTGGTGCATTTTTAAGACCAAAGGGCATTACTATATACTGGAATGAGCCCCATTCTGTCGCAAAGGTGGCCTTATGTCAATCCTCTGAATGGATTTTGATATGGTAATAGCTTGAAAATCCATCAGTGAAGGAGTATACCTCCTGTCCTCCCACATTTTCTAAAACTTCATCAGTAAAAGGTGTCGAAAATGGGTCATGAAGCGATGCGTCATTGAGTTTGCGCAAATCGACACAAATCCTAATTTCTCCTTTGGTTTTATTTTCCTGCATGACCATGGGACTAACTCATTCGCTCTCTTCTACTGGTTCAATGATTCCTGCTGCTAGCAGCTTATCAATCTCATCCTTAACTTTTTATTTATAGCGATGATTCAATCTGTATGGACGCTGCTTAACTGGCCTAGCATCCTCTTTCAATGGTATGCTCATGACTCCCAAATATCCTACTATTCCCTTCATCTCAGTGAACTTAGTGGGAAATAGGTCTTGATAGTTATGTAAGAGATCTGTGATGTGTCCGACTGTTTCATCATCCCAATAATCTCCAATAGAGGAAAACTTTGGTTCTGCTTCTGTGCCAATATTGATATTTTTAATCTTGATAGGTTCTGTGATAGCGGGAATGTCTAGTTTCAGTCCATCAACGTCGCGAGTCCCTTTTGACTCTGGAATGTTGACACTGTGAGGATTCTCATCCTCATCATCTGGCTCTGCTGCGAAGTTGTAACATTCTAGCACATGTTCCAACTATCTAGCCCAATCAGGTTGAGTAGGCACTGATAAGGTACAGTCGTCAAATATCTTAGTCTTTATTACATCTAGAGCCTGATCAATGCTTGGATACTCAAATTCAAAATTGAAAGTGAGTAGAAAGCTGTCTATCATAAGTGCCCATGTGATGGTTCCTCTACACAACTCTGTCTCTATGTACCAATTCCTTGGAATTGTGTCTAAAGTGTGAATGAATAGGTGAACCCATTCATCCTCTGGAATGTTTGGCCAACTCTATTCGCAAATCTGAATATGTGACCTGGGGTCACTTTCTCCTATGTATTTCTGCTGTAAAGGCTCCTTGTCATTAGAGAATCTAATCACCATCAGTCTTTTAAGATCATCCCATGATGCGATATGTTCTTTATGTGCATGCCACCATCTTGCAGGTGTGGATTTTACTGCAAGGTCAATAGCTGTCATCCTCTGCTCCTGAGGAATTTCCTGCTTGAAATGCTATTAAAAGTCATTGACATCCACTAAGCCATGAAACAATGGAATGTTAATAATCTTTGTGCTGATCCAACGCAGTGACTTAGTCATAAACACACATCTGTGAGCTGAGACTTCGTAAAGTCTATTCTGCCAATTTTCTAAACCAACCTTCGAATCTAATTCGCATGAGTTATCGCATCACCAACTGATATTTCCTTCTGCGATGGGGTTGATGTAATCACTTTGATTAGCAGTCATCTGATAAAGGCTTTCCATGTTGCGCACCTCCTCCTCTGCTCTGATAGGTTCAATGTAGTGAGGACCCTGGAAAGGATCCAACGGTGCGATGACCCGAATCTGATTATCCTCAAAGCTCATTTGTCTTTTTCTTTAAATTGATAACAGCCATGTTATTGATTTCCCAATCAATACCTAGTAAAGCTGGGTACAGTCTGCTATCGCTAATTATTTCTATGACTTCAAAGTCTACAAAGTTGCGAACTCCGTCAATAACAACTGGTACGTGCGGTAATCGACCCAGTGGTGATACCCTCTGCTGATTGGCTAGTCACAGATGGATAGGTGATCTTGCTAACTTAGACCTACCCATCTGTTCCCATGTCTGCTTAGTCAGAACATTTACCTCTGATCCTAAATCTAGGATTACCTCATCCATTTCAAATTCTCCAATTTGCACTGTGAGTCTCATCTCTCTTCCTGTTCTTGTATGGCCCATAATATTATGAACAACCCACTGCGCACTGTTCACGGAAGAAGGCGGCTGACACTGATCTATGATGTGCTAAAGATCTCTAATAGCTTTCTCATTTCGTACAAGTTTCAAGCATCTCCGCGGGAAGGATTGTACACTTCATGTCAACTCATCCTCTTCGTACCTTCCAGATGTGGTAGCCTATGATATCTGCACAGGGCTAACGCCACAAGGTGTTTGCTATTGCGGTACGCCCCTACAAGGTAATACCTGTGATCCTGAAGGTATAGGGTCAGTAAAGAAAGTTTTTGCTTGCTGAAACATTTCTTTGTTCTTCTGCAGGTCAAGTAGTGTTGATTTATTAGTTTCTTTGCGTACCCACTAGGGACCTGTATTCTTTTCAATATCCTGCGATGTCCTACTAGTAGAAGCACCGCTACGAGTCACAATATTAACTCTTGGTTCTGGTTCTTTCTACTCAGCAGCAAGAAGCTGAATGTTCTGGTTTACTACTGGCTTAGGATCCCTAATATTGGCTATCAATATCAGACACTCTTCTATAGGGTGATCATAGGACTTGCAATACTTACATTTCGTACTAGGGTTCTGACAGTCCCTAGCATAATGTCCTACAATTCCACAGTTGTAACAAGTAATCTATCCACGGCCACGGCCAAAGCCTCCTCCACATCCTCTTCCTCTAAATCCTCCACCACGGCCAACATGAGCCGGTTCGTGCTGTGGTCTTGCTGCTGGACCCACTGTTTCTGACTAGACTCTGTACAAGTCATGCTTTCTCTCTATCATGAGATCATAAGCTCAGCAATTATGTTCATCATGACCTACTAACTTACAAAAGTTACAATATAAGTTCTTAGGGGTTTGTACATACTTCTGAAGTAAAGGGCATTCCTGTGGTCTATTCCCTCTTGTTCTGTAGAGTTCACACCATGGCCCTTGGTTCTATATTAATGGGTTCAGAGCCCCACTTGCTAAATATTCAACAAATACTGGACAGTTATCTTTAGTATGGCCCTATCCTTTACACTTAGTACACCATAGTTCTTGTGCAACCTCTTTCCCTTTCTTAATCTCATGTAGCTGTAACGTTAGGTTGGCTAACTGAATCTGTAGGTTTGTCATTCCTATACTAGTCTCAGCTAGAGGTGAAGCCTCTAGTTTCATTGCCATCTCCAATGCTTCATCTTGCGTACGGAGTCTCTGTTACATAAGAGGAAGTTTGATATGTGGGAGCAATGCTGCGATGAACCATTCCTTATGCTGCTCTGGTGCAAACTCAAAGCTAACCTAGTCTATAAGATCTTTGAATTTCTTATCAAAGTCCCATACTGACTCTGTAGGTAACTGTTTAATGTCTTTAAGCTCTGTGATACACTGTGACTCAGACTTAGGTTTCTTAAATTCTTTGATCATGGTGGTCCTGACTTGTGTGAGCATTCTGGGATGCGTTGTTGTATACTTCATATACCATGTTAAGGCTCATTCTCTAAGTGTAGTGGCTAACTGGACAAGTTTAGTATTATCATCTTGGATCTGCTTAATGGTCCATACGGCTTCACATAGGAACCAATGTTGTCCTCGGTCTTCTGCCCTTGTACCCTTAAAGGTAGGCAACTTCATGTCGTCCCCCATTCTATTTCTACGTGGTGGGTTCTGATTGGCTGTGTTACTACCACTTGGCGGTGTAACTGTAGTGTGTACTGTGTGTGAACTACTAGATGTAGTTCCTGCGGAATTGTTCTGAGTCCCGGTCATTTTCTGTGGGGTATAAGGGTGGTAAGGGATACCCCCTACTGGTCTTTCTGTATTGCTTTGGCTCTGTTCTCTAGTATGGTCTAAATTTTCTTCCACAAAGGAAAAGCTGAAATCTAATTTATATTTCTTACCACTACGTGTACATCCAATTTCATCAAAATCACTGTCAAACTCTTGTGACATTACACTTACTGAACTTATTCATCTGAGAATATATCCATTACTCATTTTTCATGTAACAACATCTTAATAGATGAATTTAAAGAGTTCAAGTACTTACCATGATATCCTTTGAAGAAGTACCTCTCGGCTTCGCTAAAACTTTTTCTTTGATCAACTGCAAACTCGGTAATGAAGCCTTCCAGCAAACTTGCAAGCCAGAAGTCTACTGCCCGTGAAATGGGATTGTCTATGCTCCTCACAGTCTGAATCAGCTCCGGTGTCCAGACAATGTTTCTTTTCTTCTTGAATATATTATCATCAGTCAACTTTGATAACTAGTCGTACAGCTCATTTGCATTGGTCGCAAAAATTATCTCATGCAGATCTGTGAAGATATGTTTTTGTAACCAGTCCTCTGTACTGAGCCTAGGATTCTTGTTTTCTGTCACAACAAATTCTCTTTCCTTAGACCCAACCCACTGGTTGAGTTCTTCTTTAGTAGGATGCCAACATAACATTAGCTCTTCAAATTGTTCAAAGCTGGCAACGGAACCATTTGTTGGCTTCTGTGGGGCAGACCCGGGTTTACTTTACTGTACCAACAAAATCCCTAGCTCACTGGCCCTTTCGGTGACAGACCACAGAGTGGCATGAATTCTCACCCGAAGTGATCCTAGATGGGGTGGCTGAAGACTCAGGTGTCTTCAACCGGGTTCTGTAGCATCGTAGGTTTCTCACGACTCTGCTTAGCCAGCGGGATCTCTCTGCGAGGCGATCTCTCCTTCTAGCTGGCGCTGGTAGGGAGTGGACTCTTATTGCATCACAGCCTCTATGGTGATGCGCAAACTTACTCTTCCGCTCAGCTCCTTCCCTGCGATATCTCACACCGCAGCCCCTCAGACGATGTGATATCGCCTTTCTATGCTGTAATATGTCCTATAATAAGGCTTAATATGTGTATCAACTCTCAAGGTCCCACGACCTCCTTCCTGGGTCTAATGACTCTGTTAACCCTCACAAGGGTGTTAAACCACTTTACTTACACTTCTACTGTTTAACCTACTAACATCAACTACACTCAACTCGTGGAACTCATATACCGGAGTCACTTAACGCTGTAACTGTAAACTATCATGAATCAAGCACTGATAAACTCATATACATGCTACTTGATACATTCAACTTGCTTTTAACCTTATATGCGCTATAACTGAAGCATAACATACATACATTCATAAACTGATAAGCAACATTCATGTAACAGATAACAGATAGCAAACAGGTAAAACACAATCACATGAACAGTCGCACAACACACGGGTTTTAAGTGGTTCACTTCCAGGGGGGAAGCTACGTCCACGAGAACTGGTTTTTATATTATATCTTGAAAGAGTAAACACAGTTCTGCTGCAACCTATTATGCAGCTCGAGATCTTCTGGGAAACTCCACACACACAGCCAGGATCCCTTCTCTCTTAGATCTCTTCTCTTCTTATATTTCCTTCTTACAATATACTCTTCTTTCTCTCTCTCCCAATCCCTGTGGATTGCTCAATCCCTGTGGATTGTTACATTCATGCTCAAGGATCCAGCTACTAGTTACAGTAAGATAACTACAGACTTAACAACAGAACCAAAGCTCAACTCAAAGAACAGCTATCTTTCTCTCTATTGTCTAACTGTCTAACTAACTGACCAACTGTCTAACCTTTTACAATACAAAATACATGCTTATATAGGTGGCCCGAAGGTCTCACCTTGTTACAACACTGTGGGCCTTTCCCAACAGTAACCCAAAAACCCTAACTGTGACATTCGGTCTATCTGTACTTGAGCTGCCACTTTTTGTCACACCACAGCTTTCTGCAGTCTTCCACGCTTCTCGGCGCTGATCGTGGGTATGGGAGTCGCTTCCTCTATAGTCCTCTTCTGTCCTTTGTCTTCAATACCTCGGCCCATTGCTCCTTTTCCATTATGAGGGTAGCTGAGCACTCCTATCTTCGTCGTTTCCTTAAGTGCAGTGGTTGAGCTCTCTCTTCTCGGTCGCTCAGGTACTGTTTCCTTTGACTTCTTCTTCCGGTATAGCATCTTTTCCTATAGCTACGAGGCCCTGCTCCAACAATAGCACCATTTGATTGAGATAGTAGAAGAAGTAATGATGATGATGATTAAGTGATGATCCAACTTTGATGATGATCTAGATCAAGTGATGATCTAGACTTGATGATGATCCAGCAGTGATGATCCAGATCAAGTGATGATCCAAACTTGATGATGATCTAGTAGTGATGATCCAGATCAAGTGATGATCTAGAATTAATGATGATCCAGTAGTGACGATCCAGATCAAGTGATGATTCATACTTGATGATGATTCAGTAGTGATGATCCAGATCAAGTGATGATCTAGACTTGATGATGATCCAACAGTGATGATGATCCATATCGAGTGATGATCCAAATCCAGATGAAGATGACTTGAATATGAATATGACCTGAAGATGAAGATGACTTGAAGACGAAGATGACTTGATGATGATCCAGACGATATAGAGAAGAATACTTATGCTGATAAATCGTGTTGAGAGAATACCTTCCTAGTTAAGAGGGAGTGTTGATGTAATTGTAACTTTGGAATGTATTCACTTGTATATCTTATGTATTATACCCTGATGTTTATTCTGGGATGTGTTTGTAATGTAATTGAGTCATGTCATGCCCCAATGTTCCGATCGGGAGTTTCTATAATGTGAACAAGTCATGTCAAGTCATTGTGGGTAACCCTCCTATTTGTCAAGGGTTACAGTCCCCGTAGTTGTGGGGCCCTAGGGTTATTAGACTATCCTAGAGAAGTCGACCCTAGGTGAGTCATTTTAAGTCAAGGCAATAGTCCCCACCATTGTGATAAGGATAACCCTCCTTGTTGGTCGGAGGAGGCAAAGTCCCCACAAATTGTGGGGCACTAGGTTTATTAGACACTCCTAGAGATGTCGACTCTAGTAAGTAATTGTTAAGTGAGGCCAACATGTTGGAGTGGGTTTCAAGTGAACGAAATAATATAAATAGAGATTGAGCCTCTCTATTTATCACACACACACACACTCATTTGGGTGCATGAGTGAGAGAGTATAAGCTCTCTTAGTGTGAGAGAGAGAACAAGCTGTGGAGATCATCTTTTCTATTTTCAGGTTTTACTGCTGCCATTGGTGCTCATTCTATATCTAAGGAAGTTACGGGGTTTTCTCCTTTGTGGTTTCCCCGAGGAAAATTATTTATGTCTCTTGTCTCTTGTGTTTATTGTTGTGCATGTTATTCTCTCAGTTAAATATTCTAAGATAATGCTATCTTGAATGATAAAAATCTAACAGTTTCTTGGTATTTTTGACCCCATAGGCTAATACATCCTACCTTGTTTCAACCACCAACCTACGAAATTCATTCCATGACAATATATTTGGACTTGTTATGTATTTGTGAGATATCCTTGTCTGGAAACATAGAATCCAACTCCCTTTCCTAAAGCGGTTCTACTATTACCTCAGGGTCCACCTTTCCGCAACCTTTGGGTACGATTCTGAGTGCTAACACATTCACTAATAAAATTCTCCTCACCTTTCAAGAATAGATCAACAACATATAGAATTAGAATCATAAGGCCTTCATTGATAACCTTATAGTAAAGGTTGGAATCTTCTTTACTCTTGGTAAATCCCAAGCTCATCAAAAATCCATCAATTCTTCCATGCCATGCTCTAGGTGCTTTCTTCAACCCACATAATTCTTTCTTCAAATTGCATACATTTGAAAACATGTCATGGGTTTCAAAACCTGGAGGTTGTTCAATGTATGCCTCTTCTTCTATAACACCATTTAGAAAGGATATATTTAACTCCATTTGGTGTAGCTTCCATTTCACCTTGGCTTCCAAGGAATTAACAATTATGATTGAGGTATATCTTACTACTGGTGCAAAATTATCTTCATAATCAATTCCTTCTTTTTGTGAGAACCCTCGAGCTATGAATATTTCCTTGTACTTCTCAATACTTCTGTTTGTTGAATGTTTTGTCTTAAATATCCACTTTGAGGAAACACCTGACTTCTCTCTTGGTCTTGTTACTACATCCCATACATCATTCTTAATGATAGACTAGTATTATTTGATCATTGCATACATACACTCCTTCTTTGTAGCTTATTTAAAACAAGTAGGTTTTGCAGCAATAAGATTACACATTAAGGCCACATAGTTGGAATAGGTATTTGGTCTCTTGCTTCCTTCTGGAGCTCCATATTTTTCTGCACCTTGAATGATATCATGAGCCCAAGCTGGTCTTCTGTTCTGTGAGATCATTACCCGAGGTATCTCCATAGACCTTTGAGGCTATGCCATGTCATGGTATTCTGGTATCTGTTCTTCAACATTACGGATTGGAATTCTACATGTTTCTTCAACTCCAGGGGCTTCATGTTATTCTTCTTGATCTTCATCTGCATGGTTCTTTCTGGACTTACTAAAAGTTGCATCTTCATCAAATATAACATCTCTACTGATCTCAATCTAACGATAACCTAGAATGTAAAATCTATAAGCTTTTGACTGATCGCTATAACCAACAAATATTCCCTTATTTCCGAAAGGGTCCAATTTGATATTTTCTCCTTGGGAACATGTAGACCATAGGATAACCAAATATCTTCAAGAGGTTGAATTCAAGATTCCCTCTGGTGAACATTTCTTCTGGAGTTTTGTTCCCAAGAGCACCGTGGGAAATTATGTTCTGGACATATACCGTAATCATAACTGCTTCAACCAATAAGTGTATGGGTAGGTCTTGATCATGGATCATGGATTTCACAACTTCCATAATAGTTCTATTATTACTTTTTTCTACTCTATTCTGCTGAGGATTATAGGGTGTGGTGAGATCTCTCTTAATCCCAACTTATCTGCAGAAATCCTTGATTTCATTTGAAGTGAATTCTCCTCCATTGTTGGATCTCAAGCTCTTGATATTCCTCTCAAATAAATTCTCTACAAGATCCCTAAAATATTTGAACCTTTCAAATACCTCATGTTTACCGTTCAAGAGGTGATCCAAGTCTTGCGGGAATAATCATCAATAAAAGAAACTTAGTAGACATACCCGCTTAATGAAGTTCCTAACATTGGTCCGCATACATCTGAGTGAACAATGTACACTATCCATTTTGATTAACTGTTGCTGCTTGGAAATGAGTTCTTTTTATTCTTCCCTTGAGCACATCCTTTGCAAACTCCTTTATGGTTGTTTTGAATCTATGGTAAAACTATGACTACCTTGCTTACAATTGGTATTCCTTTGTAGTTCACATGAGAAAGTATCCTATGCCATATTTCACATGGGTTGATGGTACTTGCTATTAGAGCTGAGTATGAGTGTTCCTTCAACTTGTAAAGTCCTCCTTCTTCTTCACCAATCACAACTGCATCATCTATTGGATTTCCCTTTGGCCACATAAGGACTTCTCCATCTACAAAAGAAACTATGAAACCTTTCTTATCTAGGGATGAGATAGAAAGGAGATTATTTTTCAAACCTAGGACATATAAGAATTCTGTCATATTCATGGACTTTCTTGGGTTCAACTTGTAAGAGGCTTCTCCGATTACTTTGATAGGATATTGGTAGTCATCTCTAGGATTTACTTTGTGAGGTGACTCTTTCTGAATAAGACATTGGAGAGAGTCTTTGTAACTTGTCATATTTATGAAAGCACCATTGTCTATGATCCAAGTGTCACTTCCATGTGAGAATGATCAAGTGAGAGATGATATCAAGACATATTCTTCACTAGAGTCTTCATGTTCATTGTTATTTTATCCAACTGGGTCATTGTTGACACATGTCTGTCGACAGGGGTTTTGTCACATGCCCCAATTTTGCAAAATAATATTATCTTATTTTATTTTATTCCAAGACATTATGTTAAATTATAGGCTAAGTTGTAAATGATGACTCAACAGAGTCGAGGATATTGAATGTAATTCTAAATATTTAATTATAAATAAATAAAAGTGGAGACAACAGCTTGGGAGAGCTGTTAAAAAGAGTGTTACTAGTCAAGTTGGTGGAGGAGACTGGGTGGAGAGCAAATACACAAGTGGCAGCATCCTCAAACACTTCCAATGTTGTAGGTGGAAACCTCCCTACATTTGGGATTAGAGCAGGTGGCTCAATTAATGACAACTAACCCAAAAAAGACCTAGGAAATCTTAATAAAAAATCCCATTGAAGAGAGCTAGGGGCTGCTCATTCCAAGAAGATAACCATTCAGGTGAATGTACTTCAAAGGATTTCATTGGGAAGGGAATTTGTGGAAGGTGTTTGAGGGGTAAATTGCATAAAGTGATCTAGTACAGCTATTCAGCTGAAGGATCTTGTTGCTGAGTGCAGAGTTAGTACTGAGTCATTGGACTAGTATTTTGTTGCTTGCTCCACCAGTTCCCAGCCAAGGAGACCAGAAACAGGCTCGGGGGTCCTGAGAAGACGTTGTTTGAGTGTTCTCTAGGAATCGGTAGGGAGGAACGACCTCCCAACGCTGTTTTCATCCATCTTTAAAACAAGTTCTACAACCTTTTATTTGCTGTGTTAAAAGTTTATATCTGAGAATGAATGTATAATGAATGATTTATATGTTTTGTAGTGAACTATTAAAGCCTATAATCTTTTAGTTATTTGAATGTTGAATCTGTATTTGATGAAAAATAGCCGTACCTGTGTTTTTCCCCGTCTGGAATAAACTAGACCGTACTCTAGCACAGGTAGTGTGTTTAAATAGATGAGGATATGATAGGAATCTGAAATGAGTAGATGTATTGTGCATTTCATTATATCAGTGTAACTTATTTATGTATGAAGACTATTATCAGCAAAGAACAATAACCTGTTCTTATATGTTCTTGTTAACTAGATTATATAGGTAAGTACAGTAGAAAAAGAATTAGAAATAACTCAGCACAGGTAGAAGGATCTTCTTTATAAATACTCTAATAGGAAATAGATTATGCTATACACAGTATCTTATTCTTTTTATCAAATTTAAATTATGTAGGATGTTAATCTGTGCTATGTTACATGTTTATTTTCCTTGTATCATACTTATTAACTGATGCTATGAAGTAGAAGAAATAAAGCTAAAATACTTGTTTACTTTCAGTCCAAACAAGGTATCAGATACCATATCTAGTTTACTAGAATTAATAATAGTTTAAGAACTAACAGATACTTCTAACCTAAAATAGAGAAAATAGAAACATCGTAGATACAATACTTATTCATTTATGTTAAGTAAGGATTTAAGTATGGTTCTGTTAGTTTATATCATTTACTAATATTAATAGCCAACTTAACCTGCAACTAATCAAACCCTAAGTAAGGATTGGTAACCTAATTAAATTCTAAAGACAAACTAATTCAAGATAAGGAATATATTAATCAAGAACTTATTAACTCACACAGTATTCTTTTCCTTAGAATTAAAACAACTAAAATACATTAATAACCTATGCTTTAAGTATTATTAACGAGGAACTGTCTTTTACTTTTACAAACAAATTATATATGTAAAGGAGTAATGATAGGATTGAAAATCCTCATTTCTTTTACCAAGCTTACAGAAATAAACCTACTGCATAAACTAAACTATTATAGACTGTTCTTAGTCTCTATTAATAAAGTATATGTGCAAATATATACTTAAGAAAATATAGTAAATTTGCAGAAAATATTATTAACATAAACAATATCATTTATAAATTAAATTCTTTTAACAAACTGGAGGAATCTTTAAAGAAAGAAAGAAAGATTATTTCCATAAACCCTAACCTAAAATTCCTTGAGACATTAAAATATTTTTTTAAAATTCTTTTGACAGTAATCAAACTTAATGAAATAACAATACAAAAATTATCATTATAAAAGTTAAATAGGGTAAAAACCCTAGCTCATATTTTTGAGCAGAAAACTACTAGTATTCTTTTATATGCAAATCCATTACAGTAGTAACCTAGGACAAACATTAAGCTTAGTTCTTTTTATATAACGATTAAAAGAACAAATTAAATTCATTACACAGAGATAATATACAAAAACATAAAGGAGAACAAATTTTAACTTACAGACAAACAATATTAAAAATATTTACATTATATCAACAAGTCCAAAGACTGAATGTAAGCAAAAAACTTGGACAGAGTACAAAATCTCAGCGAGGAGCTGAGCACCCATATTCAGATATGGAGTATGAACAAGCTTATACATCATAATACAAAACTGTAAGTTCATTACAACTACGAGAGGAGCTTTACAAGTCACAGATTAAAGCTGTAGTCACCTCGCGAAAAGGAAGGGTAATAAACCAAAACAAAAACCATAAAAATGAAGGACAGAAACCCAATACTGGGTGCAACACGGCCGAAACCATCTCCAACTGCAAGAGTCTGTACAAGCAGAGGAAACCCTATTTGAAATGGAGCTTATCGTGAACGCTTCATGGAGCCATCTATACATTGCAACAACCATCAACCTTGAAGACAAGTTAACCTGCAATGTAAAAGAAACAAAGTTTAATAAAAATTAAAACCCTTGTGCAGATTGAAATTGTAAACTAGTAATGGCAGTTAATTAATGATTTAACCAAGCTGGAAATGAAAATGATGGAGCCCCAGATGAATAGTAACACCACAACCAACATCAAGAAGAGCCAAACCCTCATTCTCACCAAGGAAGAAGTCACCAGGGTTTGGACCTTTTCACACTAACAGCAGGGGTATAGGTAAGCCTGACAATGGTAGCAAGGAGTCTGCAAGGAAATGGAGTCGGACTGTCACTGGATTACAAGCAAGAAAACTAAACCCTATGTCAAAGGAGTGTAGCAATAACATACATTCAGCTCAAATCCTTCACCATTGACAGACTACGACAGAGGAGCAGAAAGGAGTTCTCAAGCAGCTGTAAAGCCTTACAAGGAAGACAGTAAACCCTGAGAAAAGTAAAGAAACCACAGAGGAGGCGAGCATTAGAGTCTATCTCAAGGGAGTAAGCCACAATAAAAGCCAACGTTGGAGCCTCTATAGCTGTCTACAACTCACGACCACCATGAGAGCCTGCTGAGCAGCCCACAGATCCAACGCAAATGTCGGATACTGAATGAGCCAAAGGTTAGGGTTGACAACTTTATAAGCAATCGGTGCATGGCCAGAAAACTTCCACGTGGTCGCAAACAAATTTATCATGCAGTGGGTCGAATTTCCAAAGTCACCTACATTTTCATAATAACCAATTTTATTCACCAATGATTTCATCAAAATTGTATTATACTTGCATGGGATTCAAATCATTCAACAATCGTTTCAACGCTTAGTGCATAGCTTGTCATCGATGTGGGTTCACAACATTATAATAATTGTTAAACTTTAACATCTAGTTCATCATTGGCGTGGGTTTGCAACATTGTTATAACATTGACTTATTACACAACATAAACCTTAGCCTCGTAACCCAAAGAAATACCCTATGTAATATATCAATAACCAATGTTTTGAGTTATCGCTAGTAAAGGCTAGTGAGGTTTGTTTTTTTATATTTGCATAGTAAGTTATACTAATGTGTATTGTGGGAAAACATCACAAAGTTATTTTAACATTATCGATAGTGATATGCATAGTATACTTGTGAGCTTTAACCCTTTATAATTGGTTACAACTCATCGATGTTTGTATAATAATATCATCATAGTGAAATAGGGTGTAATAACTAAGTTATTACTTATAGTATTTTATGATAAATTATGAAATCATTGACTGATAAACAGTTTGGTGAATAGCGTAAAAATAGCTATCAAATAGTTCCAATTCTTCTCATGTTGATGTAAATAATTACACAACTTTCAACTTATGTAATTTTGCATAGTGTAGTTTGGGTAGGATCATAAGAATTATGCAAATATAACACTAATAAAAACTTTTATGTCGCTAAACAAATAGTTTATGCACACTTTTAAATCTTAGAAACTAGCCAAGTTTTGATAGCAAACTATGTAATAGTAAAGTGAAAGGTAAGAACAATTTTTTTTATACAGATCCATGAGATCTCATCTTAGACGTTGTGGCAGTTTCTTATTAATTGGAGTATAGTTTTACATTCTTACCAAATTACTAAGTTTAACATAAGAGGAAAAAGATTGACTCGATAAGAAAAAAATCAACCCTGGAAGTTGTTCTTAGACAGAACCAAATATGAGAAATGTAACATAGAAATTGCTAGGGTGTGCATTTTGGAAATAAAGAACATCAAGCAGATAAAATAAACTGTTCAGAACCAAAGGAAGTAATACCGTCGCTACATACTTTACAGGAAGAAGTACAATCAACTGAACTTCATTTACAATAGCAACAGAAGAAAACAAACTATGTTACCTTACAGAAGTAGGTTGGATTACAGCAGCTTATATCTAAGCATATTAATTGCAAATAGAAATATTGCAAGATGCTTTATAAATTTAAAGATGATACTCGGTCATTTATACCTGTAAACCTGTAAGAAAAAATAATCCATCTGCGTTAGCATAAATGCTAAGTAAGCCCCAGAATTCAAAGTCAAATTCCACCTACTGTCATAAATAGAACTCATCAGTAAACCAAATATAGAATTAATGCGCAAGAGAAACTTAAGATTGTGTTAATAAGAAAAATGTTGAGTTAACATAATCGAGTTTATGCAAATTTAATCGATTAACTGCCTTTCTTTTTGCTAACCGTTAACTGTTAATAAACTGCAGACTCAGCATTTTATGTTATTTCAAAATTTTAAAATTTTTGTGAAAATTTGGGGTTTTGACAGGTTCACTTCGCATTGCTGTCGACAACTACCGACACATACTCCCTAAACATCGGTATGGAAATGTTTTACCCTATCCATCAACAACTGCAGAGAAGGTGCATTCTTACCCGAGATGTATGAGGGAGGGCTGCAGGAACCATGTTTTCGCAGTGGGAAGAGGACTTTGCACTATCATTTATCCAATCACAACATTACCCAAAAATCCAGGTTCATAATCACTCCATTAACTAGATCTACTTATTATTTGTAATCATATTAGGCTTGTATTAGATTGACAAACACATCAACATACATTAAATCAAGACGTACCTCCATACTTCACATCATTCACATTTAACAGGAAAATATAGAGATCGTCATCAGAGGAAATTTGAGGTCTAAACTGGGCCTTATAAGAAAATGTGCCATCATATAAGAAAATGAGCCAACCGTAATTTCCTTATGAGTTGGAATTCAAGAACCAATAGAATTTTAATAAAATGAGTCAACCATAATGTTTGACTTGACATATTTGTCATTAAAAAAAAAATTCATATTTTCAACATATCTCCCTCTATTTTTACTCAAATCTTGAGTAGGAGTACTAGTTGGATGTGGATTTAAATTCTGCATCCAACAAGTACCCACAATGCATACTTTTGATGGATCCTGCTACCCCAAAAACAAGAAATACATGAAAAACGTGATGATGATCCGTCAAAAGTATGTAGTGTGGGTACTCATTGGATGTATAATTTAAATACGCATCCAACGAGTGCTCCTGCTTGAAATTTGAGTAAAACACATGGATATATGTTGAAAATACAAACAAAAGAGTAGTTTTTTTCTTTCTTCCTTTAAAATTAATAAATATTATTTTATTATTTTAACTATTATTTTATTATTTTCCTTAGGAGGCCCATTTTAGACCTCAAATTTCCTCTAATGATCATCGCAAATTGAATAATGCAAAAAATGCATGATTCATACTTAAATTATCCTCAGAGACAATGCATTCCACAAAACCAAGAATGAACAACTTAAGATGCCAAAAAATGCCGATCAAAATCACTTCATAAACAAAGTCTTCATAACATCAGTACCAAAAATACACCACAAAAGACGCAAACATCCCTTAGTTGATTAATCTTTGGCTCAAAACAGACAATCCATCCATATACAAACACATCAATGATCTTTCTCTTCGATGGCTTCATGATCGATCTTCTCCATAAAATCTCAATTCCTTTGGGTTTAAAAAATATGACTCTATTTATAGGCTTTCTAGGACATTACAAAATGGTCCACTTGACCAATCTTTAACTAACTTAACCAAAATTTCCTAACTTTTCGGTTCCTTCCTTCGCCGCGGTTGACTTTTATCTTTGTCGACATCCTTCCTATTGGTGTCGATACCGCACTTTGCGTGCCTCAACCCCTTTCCAATAGTCATCATCTTCAATTGCATGGGCATGGAACTTATTTTTTCTCTTCTTGAATTATTCTGCTTTGAGAGGAAAAATCCTTGAGATGTGCCCCATCTTTTTACATGTGAAGCATTCAAAGGATGAAAAATATCTCTTAGGTCTTGAGTTCCTTTGATTCCTTTGATTCTTTATAGGATATTGATCATGATCCTTTATTTGCATGAGCTTCCAAGGCTTGGTATTAATCTTCATTTTTCTTTTCTTCTCTGTTAGCTATCCTTCCTTCTTCCTGCACCTATTCTTCCCAAAGTTTACTAAACTTGGTCAACTTTCTTCTAGCACAGATTCCTCTGATGAAAGATTCCCAATCTCTTGGGAGAACATTCAAGGTGGTAATTACAACTTCTACTTCTTCCACCATGTCTACAATCACCTCCAAATTTTCTTTGATCTGAGATACTCTGGTGAAGTATGCTTGCATAGTTTTTTCCTTCTATATCTTCACTCCCTTGAGCTTATTTCTCAAGGTCATTCTTATGTTGATGTTCTTTCCTTCAAAGAGACTAGTTAGTGCATCGAACATTTCTTTTGGAGTCTTCTTTGAGGATACTTAAGGAATCAAGTGATCCTTGAAAGAGTCAGCTATGATCCTCTTATCCTTGACCATATCCTTCTTATGATTTTCTTTTGCTTCATCTCCTTCAGGTTCTAGAACTTCATCTTTGACATAGCCTTATAGATCACATTCTTCAAGGATGAGCATGACTCTATAGTTCCATGCTATAAATTTCTCTGCTCCTTCAATATTCTCATCAAGATTGGTATTGTTTGTCATCTTTACTGAATGAGAACCTCAAATGGAAATATAGAAAGTATAACTTACCAGTAAGAAGGTTGCTTTTGGAACCAACTTCAACCTAACCTAGGGTTTGATAGAGAAACCCTAATTTTTCAAGTTGGAGATCTTGAAAATGTGTATGGATAAAAATGTGTCTCTCTAAGTCTATCTTAGTAATGTAGTCCTTCCTCCAATACTGTGGACAAAACCCTAAAACATTTTATTCCCTAGTTTCTCCCGATAGTAGTGACAGGTCAAAAAATGAAAATCTTCGGAATGGAATTCTGCCACCATAGAAATATTCTCCCTCCTAAAGCGAGTTGAAATGTGCTTCTTTTTTAGTTGATATGTCGAGGAGGTTTTCTGGAATAGAGAACCCTAGCTTCTTGTACGCCGAGACAAAGTGTCACAAAATGACTTCTTTCAGGTTGGCTCTAATACCATGTGATATTTTTAAAAATTTTATACCCAATAACAAGAAGATCAATGAAAGAATGACAACCATAGTAAGACAAAGAAGACATGCAGATTTATCATGGGAAACCCTTGTGGAGGAGAAAACCCAGCAAAATTCCTCAATATAGAATCCAACCAAGTACAATGTAAGACCCCAAGAATGTTGGCCCTAGGAAAAGTCAGACAAAATTCTGCCAGAATTCTTCTCGTAAAGATGATGATTCCAGTCATGCAACGGAAGAAGTTGTGACGGAAGGATCTGCGATGGAAGAAGTTGTGATAGGAGTAGCCATGATGAAAGGAACCATGACATAAGAGGAATAAAGAAGTTGAAAAGCAAAGTTTGACTAATTTTGCGGGAAGAGTTAGTTAGACTAAAAGCTTGCTTTTAGTAATAAAGGAATGATTGAATTTTGGGTCGATAGTTCCTATTTTTAGATATAACTCAATGTATTAGAATAGAAATACATCCTATCAAATTACAGTTGAGATTGAATTGATGGTTGGATCAAGAATAGTAAAAGAATAAAATCCTATAAAAGCATGAACCCAAGTTGTGTGCGAGTTGGTCATGGTTGGTTGTTAGTTGCTTAGTCAGAGAATCAATCTAGGCGGTTTACAGGTCAACGATTCAGAGGATCGATCCAAGCTATGTGTGGATCGACGAGTAACAGAAGAAGATAGAGAGGCCAAAGCCATAGAGCATGAGACGAGATATGAATCTACGAATTGTAAAGAATGCCTAAAGAAGAGTCTGCAAGATGAGTGCGCAGACCAAAGGTGCTAACCTATTTCTCATGCCAGATGAGGAGCACCTTTGTGGTTTTTTCTAGATGGGTTTCCACATTATATCTTGTCTCCATGTGTTTTACTATTTATGCTTGTGTCAAATGAATATCCACAATAGGATTTGAACCCGAATTCCGATGTTAGAATCCGACGTCATCCGACATTTCGCACGGATGTGTCGGACAGCAATCAATCATCAGAATGCCGATAACAAAATATTCATAGAGCCGTCGAATATCCGACACTTGTGAGTTGGATTTTCAACCCTGGTAGTGTCGGGGAACCGACACTACAAGGGTCGAATCTTCAATGTCTGCGAAAGCAAAACTGGCAGTTATCCGACACTGACGCGTCGGATATCCGACGAGAGGTATAGATTTTTTTATAAACAAAAAAATAAAGGTTTGCATGATTTTAAATTTTTTAATAAAAATATCGTAATACTATTATGGCAATTTATATAATATAAAATAACATATAATAAAAATAAAATACATATAGTATAAAATAATAATAAAATACATATAATATATAATAAAAAATTACTCATTTTCATTTTGGACAGTTGAGTTCAATTTGGACGTTTTTGTGAATTTGGGAGTAGGTCCGGTAGACATGGCAGACAACTCTGTTGACCCATGGCAGCAAGAGCTCAACATCTTCTCCTCACCAGAAATTACCGGTATACCATCCCCGGACATAGTGCAAAACACGCTATAAAATTTGTCAGCTGGAACCGAGAGTAGGGTTCCGGTTTCTCCGCTAGATGAAGAGAGCAGGGTTCCAGTTTCTCCACTAGATGAAGAGCTGATAGGTGTGTTCGCAACATGGCCATTGAGCCCAGCCTTAGGAGGAGTCCCATACTCATTATTCCACTCCAACCAACCTCCGAGCACAGCTGTAGCAACCCACTTCATCGAACTTCCCCAGGCGGAACCACAAGGAACCCCAAACAGGGAAATTGATCCTTCAGTGTCACAGGGAGCATGCACACGAGAATCCGCCAAACAATTGGATGAAATCTCGAACAAGAACTCCACCCCAGAAGACAAAGGCACCCAAATCACCTCCAGGAAATGAAAGAATCAGTGTTTAAATCCCTCTAGAAGAGATTTAACCTAATTTGTGAAGTCGGGTGCACCATGGAAGAAGCATTGGAGATGGACGGATTATCCCTAGTTGGGAAAATCAGAGGAAGAAACCCCACCTTGGGGAAAATGAAGGAATGGGCCAAGAAAAATTGGACAGGGCTTCAAGGTGAAGGCTCGGTTATTACTCCACTTGCAAAGGGATGGTTCGGCTTCCGGTTCAGATGCAGAGAGGATGCAGACCTCATACGCAGCAGATTCTGTACATATGGGAAAACCTCGTTTCAGCTAAAGCAGTGGACCCCCTTGTTCGATGTAGAAACATAGCGACTGGATACAATACCAGTCTAGGTTGGCCTACCAGGACTACCATGGGAATTCTGGAACCTGGCCTCATTTAGTGACATCGGGAAAGCATTGGGGACTTTCATTGAAGCAGACCTCTTGTTTCAGCAGACGAAAATCAGAAAGGTAGCCAGAATCCTAGTCTCTTTGAACAACAGAACCAGTCTTCCGGAAGCCTTTAATTTTGTATGGAAAAACAAGAAAAAAAGACAGCTGTTGGAATATGAAGAAACTGCCCAAACTTTGTTCCCTCAACAACCAGAAGAAGGAAGTGGGTTAGGCGAACAGAGGCCCCGAGCTCTAAAGAAACTGATCCGAACACAGCTTTAGATGAAAATCTTCTCAGGTCGGAGGGCACAGAACAACCATTGGATCAATCGGAAAGAGCGGGAGCAGTAGCAGCAGAAGGGCCTCCTCAACATACGGAACAACGTCCGATCGTGTCTCCCCCACCGGGTATGAACAATTCTTCCCTTAGCAATCATCTGAATGATTTATCTTTGAATGAGGAAAAATATTTGCCTACCCCTATCACAAACAGTCCCCCTCCCCCAAAAAATGACACCTCCTCCCCCGCATTCAAAAGTACCTCCAATTCAAACCAGGCAGCCTCCCCTTCCACCATAAAAAATGACTCTGCCACTTAGTCCTCCCCTATCAGTTTCCACCTTCATTCAAGGGACGTTCCAATCCCTCAAAAACCAAAAATCCCTACAAAAGGACTAGGGGTAAATCCCAGGATCACATCCAAAGGGAAAGGGAGAGGAAGACCATCTCACCTCTCTATGGCCTAGAGCATGGTGCTCAGGGATCAGGCAAGTGGCAGACAAACAACCATTTTCGGGGTGCTTAGAGCAGTGCAAACCCCAGATGGGGTGCCCAAATGAAATTTGTCTCCCTAAATTACAGGGGTCTGGCAAGCACCCGGAAAAAACGTGCCCTAAAAAATATGATGGAGGTTCTATCACCACAAGTAATCCTTCTACACGAAAAAATGGGTCCAGAACTGGAAGTTGAAACTAGTTTAACATCACTTCTTCCGCAATACTCTTTCACAGCGCAAAGTGCCATCGGCCACTCTGGAGGTCTAGCAATTGGATGGAAGAAAACAAGAATTCGGTGCACAAACTTAGGAGGTGCATGCTTATATCTAAATCAAAGTCATTTTTTTCAAATTTCCTTGGGCCTGGGAACTGGAACCAAAAACTATGCATAACTCATGACATTAAAATTACTTCTCTGTTTTGCCAATGAAAGAAATTGCAAACACTTACAAGTATATGGTGACTCAATGGTGGTTATAAACTGGATGAATACGATACATAAATGTAGAACTACTTCTCTAGATTCATTATTTGAAGAGACAACCCATTCTCACTCATTCTTTGAATCAATCTCTTTCACTCATGTTTACAGGGAGCGAAATAAGGAGGCAAACATGCTCTCAAAGAAGGGTCTAACATTGCAATGGGGTGAATGGAAAATTTTGGAAACACAGGACTCCAAGGCCACAGAATATCCGTACAGGCCTTTTATAAATCCATCACTCTAAAAAAGTTTCTAAATTTGAAATATATTTTTGAAAGCATAGCACAAAATCAGTCTTCATGCACAGGAAGGAAAAAATTTCTCAGCTAAACATTCCATGTACAGTTCAATGAATGGAACAATTTTTGGTAATTCTTAATTATAAATTTTTTTGAGTAATTCTTATTTATAAAAAAAAATTATTGCTTTTTTCCTCTGTTTTATGAATGAATGCTTTACTTAATTGTTTACTGATTTTTTTTTTCTGCCATTGACTAAATTAATGTTTTAATGAATGCTTTTTTCAGCTGTTGAATGATTGAATGGTTTAATGAATGTTTTAAAGAATGATTTAATGAAATCATTTTTCAACTATTGAGTGAAATAATTTGCATTGTAGATGCATTGTTATTTGCTTTGTGAAATAGTGAAATAAATTGTTATTTGCAAGTATAGGCATTGGGTTTGGGTAGTTGAGAGTGATGTGAGGGGGGGGAGGGGCCATAAGAGCTTCCACCTTCACGTGGTTGGTCCTGTTTAGTAGAGAATATTAAATTATTCTCGAAACAAAGAGGAGCTCAATGAATGGTAAGGAAGAATACATTAAAAAACATCTATTTCTATATTTCTACTGTGTAATTTTCACTATTGCTATTTGACTCCTCCATTGGAACTTGTTATAGATAGCGTTGAGAAACATTTCCATAGTTAAGAATAAAGAAATGGAGTTTTGATTAGGTCGATGGCCTTATATAAATAGTATTTTTGGTTACCCATGTTTTATCAGGTGATATATTCTTAACAATTAATTTACTTGAATAGTTGAATAGTATTGTAATTTACATTGTAATAGAATTGTATTTATTTAGATTGTTTTTGTTATTTTCATAAACAAACATAAATATATTTGATGGGTCCTAACATGAAACTATTGTAATAGGACAAAAAATGAAGTATGTTGAATGATGTTTTGAAAGGTAAAGCATAAGAAGACAGTGTGAAGATCTAGAAATCAAGGTATAAATATGTTTTCTTTTGTTTGAGTCAACTGTGTATTGGGTATTTATCCATGTGCACACACATACATTTAGTTGATGATGATGATTACCATACATAGAGGCGAACTTTGTTATATCTAATCGAAACAATTACCTTAAATATTTTGATTTATCGTGATAACTGGCCCCTTGGTAATACTTTACCAATACCATATATCTAGGACAACAAAATTAAATGTAGGCATTTCATTACAAGAAATTTGATAGGCATTTGAGTTTGATGGGAATATGAAAGGTCAAAAGACAGAAAAAGATAGATAGACTTGTGAGGAAAATGGTATCTAAAACGTTGTTTCCCTATTATTCCACATGAGTATATTGTTATCTACCCCAGTTTATCTTTCTCCAGTAGTTTTCTAATTTTTTTATTAATCTCATATCTTGTTCAACTTTAATGGTTGATTGTGCAGTGGTAAAAATATGTTTATATTTGTGCTTATCCCTGTAGGTTGTGAGTTGGGCATTGTACACATTGGTATTTTCAGTTTCCATTGTAACTTTTCACCCCATTGTACACATTGGTATATCAACATGAATTACTAGCTGAGTTAACCATCCTTTTAAGGGTTTATATAAGTACTCCTTAGCCTGAAAAGAATGCTTTTGGAAGGCAGAATTCAATTATATTGTTGAGATTTCCCCGTAACTCAAATATGACCCTAACTTGGTTGATTTTGCAGGTCTTTTTGATAGGTTTTAGGGCTAGAAACGATACTAACACTGATCAGTAATGAAAGAGTCCCTAAATTTCCCTACTAAAAAATTAAATGGGGTTGTTGTAAGGCATAAAGTAACCTTTTATCAAGGATAAATTATCCCAACCCCTGAAACATGCCAAGTATGAAACCCTAGATCTGACATTAGACTGTTTTTTTTAGGTTGCTTCTCAATTTCGTGGATGTAGACAAGAAGATAGGTGACGCACTAGAGGATCTAGGGCTAAATAGGCAGATCGAAATTTGAGGGTGGCTTATAATTTGAAAATTGTTGTTATTTTTGGATTATTGAATTTTATAAATTTCTAAGGTTTTCTAGTTTATAAAAATGCAGATCTAATCTAACTTTACACTAATCATGCAAATGCATATATTTACACATGAAATACTACTATATTTACCTCTAGGGTTTGTTGGAGGATCCTAATTAGGGAAAAAATCAGATATATAAGGACAAACAAGAGAAAATTCCTTCAATAGGATGTTCAATTGTAACATGTAAAAGTTGACAAAAGCTGGTAAAAATCCCTAATTCAGAGAAAACGCAGCATTAAAACCACCATTCAATCCATCGAAGCATAATTTCACCAAACTTTACCAATGGAGCAACCAAGAAAACCCTGGATCCTCCTTGTTCTTGTGTTCTTCCAACAATGCTAGCATCAATCTTGCATGTGCATGAAACTCTAGAATTCACCCATCATTTTACCATAAATCCAAAGAAGAAATAGTAATATATTTGATAAGTTTCCCCTGTGAATCCATAGGCAAGCCTATATCATTAGAATGCATTAACAAAGCTAGAGTAGGATTTTTAAGCAAAAACTTTGAAAAAACATACAATTTATTTTTGTGATCAACTTTTTCGTGGGCTTCATTTTGCTTGTCAAAAGTGGCCCAATCTAATGCTCCTGCAACTCCACAGCCATTGTAAACCAGTCTTTATATGGAATCATTGGTTTATGCTCTTCAATATGAAGGGCCTCTTAAAGATTTCCTCTTTGTACGAAGTCATAGATAATAAGGCATTCCTTGCCCCGTGCATAATAGCTAATACAAAGTAGTTAGATGGTAATTGTTGTGCTTAATACTTAGCTACCGATGCTGGTTATAATAGAACATTATGTTTGCTTGTAGTAAAAAGCAACTATGAAGCCTTATAGAGTTTCTCTTCTTCTAGCAAATACTTTATTATTAGACTATGAGATATCTCGACTTCAATATCTATTTGTTTTAGTAGCCAAAGCCTTCATAGACTCCATTCATTGCATCAAAGGTATTGACCCACTGATCATTGGTATTCTTATAAATAAATCTTTCATAAAATATTTGTTGCCATCTCTCCAAGGAAATAAAGGGATTCACTAGCTGCAAAAGGATTGGATGCTATAAACTCATGCTCCCAGCCTGTAGAAAACACAACAGCAACACAAAGCATAAAAATGGAAAGCCTATATAATAAATTATAAAGGAAAATGCATGATAAATTTGGATAAATTGGGTTATAAGGGAGATCAATGCTTTTCCTACATTGCCAGCCTTTCCCAAGGATCCACTTGTCACTATTTTTCTATCTAAGTAATGGCAGAGGGAATCACTATCTTTGAAAGGCAGTTGAGCAAGGATACATAGTGATTTAGCTTTGGGAAGGTAAATTGTTGTCTCTACTGTATTTGTTGCTTGTATGCCAGTAGGATAAGGTGTTTCTTTGGTCAATATAGATACTATGGATGGATGCCGCTGAGTGGAGTTTGGACCTCAAGCCCCAAGCCATGAGGGAATAAGTGTAGTTGTTAAAAATTTAGTCCTGTTAGGTGCAGTTGTTTGTGGCCAGAAAGGCCTAAAAAAATTAACTGAATTTGGTTTGAATCTCATCAAGCTAGGTGTAGAACCTCTATTAGGGATTTTGAGTTTTGTGGGTGGAGAGCTGTTGGGTCGATAGCTGCTGCAAATGCAAATAGATTTTGTTTTTTTTTATATATGTTTTGAGGTTGAAAATATTGATCCATGACCTTGTAGTCTGTATTTGTCTCACTCTGCCCTACAACTACCTATCTCTCTCTCTCTCAGGTATGTCCATTGTTTCGTTAGTGACTTGTCTCCTAAGAGACAAATTGTGATCGTATTATAAATCTGAGTATAGAAATTAAAGAATGTCTAAACCACATTGTTTTCTTCTATTTGTCCATTTATAATATTTTTGCTTGTGCTTGACTAATTCTGTTCATACATGTCCTAGGTAACTGTAATTGATGGATGTACATAGTGCTGATATGTAGTAATCCTAGCTTGGTTTGGAGCAAAATGGATCATGGCATCAACTGAATGGATATTTAGTTTTGACATTGAGGAATCATGCAAAAACGAGTAAACGAATCTCTGTAATTGAATCACATAGACTTGGAGAAGGCTCAATTGGGTCTTGGGCACAGCTACAATAGAGCCAACATGAAATTCAATGTCAATAGAGTGGATAACATGGTTATACAAGATATTAGTCTTCTTGAAAGCTTGGACAAGGACATCATGAACACATTCTGCATGAGAGTAAGGTATTGCAAGTTTAAACTTAGTATTGTTTTTACTTTTTTCTGGGCTTTATATGAAACAACATTTAAGATAGTTCAGTCAGGGTCAATTCTAATAGCTGTCAAGTTGAGGTCAATTTCCCATAAGTGTCTTTTAATTCTTTAGTTAGGACTCATGAATCATATTGATACTGAAAGGTAAAAGGATTTGTTTATTAACTTAGATTTATATCATATCCATGATTTCTTTGTTCTCTGAGATGTGTTTTAAAATCACTATATTTGATATTCCAAGGAATAAATAAAAATATACATTTGACTAGTCCTACGAGGACTCAAGTGTGTTGGATACTAATTTGTTTTCCATCATTCAAAAACAAAGAAATTTAAGACAACTATTAACAGTCTTCCTTACGTATTCTTTAGGATACTCAATTTGTCATCTTGAATTGTCTTACATAAGCACAAGAGGTAGTATGCTTGTTAGAAATGTTGCTTTTGACTGGAAGTTCAACCCCTCTCAGTCAAGTAAATGTTCAAGGCAAGTTACCCTTAACATTTTATTTGTTAATGGAAATGTAATTGCGGACCACAATTTATGAGCCTAACTCACTAGGATAGTAGCATGAAATTTCTATGGAAGTAATTATTCAGGAACAGAATGCACTATCAATTAGATATACCAAAATATATAATGTTCGCATCCCTTAGATAAAGGGTTTCACTATTTTCATTACATACACTGCAGCCAAAACCATGGGAGTGACAGACTGCATCAACCCAAAAGAGCACGAGAATCCCATTCAAGGGGTACCGCTACTTCAGATTATGGTTGTATATAATAACTGTCTCTCTAACACAATTACCTCAAAGCTCATATTATGGTTGTATATAATAGTCATCTCTCTAACACCTATTAGCTACAAAGCTCATGGGAAGATACACACTTTGGCAGGTGATAATAGACATAGTGGATGGCGGTGTGGATTACAGCTTTGAATGTATTGGAAATACAGATATATTGTACCAGGCCTTTTTGGCCACCCATGATGTAAAACAACATTTATACTCTTTTTTCAACTCTATTGTGACTCATACAAAAAGAATTAGCTATTTAGGAAACTTATAATAGAGAGATCCTGGATATGCAATAAACAAGCTCCAATAGTAAGGTCTGTTAAGGATATGCATAAAAGAAAAAACTTTAAAGTTGCATTATGGTTCAATGGTTTTTACACTATTTTTTCAACTTCAATGTGACTCATACAAAAAGAATTAGCTATTTAGGAAACTAATAATAGAGAGATCTTGGATATGCTATAAGAAAGCTCCAGTAGTAAGCTCTATTAGGGATATGCATAAAAGTTTAAAGCTACATTATGGTTCAAGTATCTTCATGGTTAATGTCTTGGAAAACTAGATGTGATTGTAGGCCTGGGGCTTGACAGTGTTGTTGGGTTTTGATTCTAGTGAAAGAAGGTTTGGCCTTCTTCCAATGGAGATGTTCATGGGCAGGAGGATAGTGGCTAACTTTAACAATACCATATACCTATCTCTCTCTCTCTCAAGTATGTCCATTGTTTCATTAGTGACTTGTCTCCTAAGAGATAAAGTGTGATCGTATTATAAATCTGAGTATAGAAATTAAGGAATGTCTAAACCACATTTTTTTTTCTGTTTGTCCATTTATAATATTTTTGCATGTGCTTGACTAATTCTGTTCATACATATCCTAGGTAACTGTAATTGATGGATGTACATAGTGCTGATGTGTAGTAATCCTGGCTTGGTTTGGAGCAAAATGGGTCATAGGATCAACTGAATGGATATTTAGTTTTGACATTGAGGAATCATGCAAAAACGAGTAAACAGAGCTCTGTAATTGAATCACATATCTTGAATCACATGGAATTGGAGAAGGCTCAATTGGGTCTTGGACATAGTTACAAAAGAACCAACGTGAAATTCAATGTCAATAGAGTGGATAACATGGTTATACAAGCTATTAGTCTTCTAGAAACCTTGGACAAGGACATCATGAACACCTTCTGCATGAGAGTAAGGTATTGCAAGTTTAAACTTAGTATTGTTTTTCCTTTTTTGGGGGTTTTATATGAAACAACATTTAAGATAGTTCAGTCAGGGTCAATTCTAACAGCTGTCAAGTTGAGGTTAATTTCCCATAAGTGTCTTTTAATTCTTTACTTAGGACTCATGAATCATATTTATACTGAAAGGTAAAAGGATTTGTTTATTAACTTAGATGTATATCAGATCCATGTTGTCCTAGCATGAGACATATTTTCCATCACGAAGGGAGAAAGTGAACTCTTGATGTTGCAATCGGGTGAAGATGGGAGACACCTTGAAAATGAACAATTAAAGAAAGTAATAATCATAATATAATGATAATACAGATGTGTAACGATTGATGTGTTGATGCATGATTTGAGTTAGCATAACCTTTGGAAATCATATTAAGAATGTTGTTTGTGCTATTGTTACATGCATAAGCNGATTTTATATTTGAGTTATTGTGTGTAATTCTAGATTCATTTCATACTATTGAGGTTATGCAATGAAGAAATTAAGTGAGGAAATTTCCATTGATTGCTATATGTTTGAGATCTATGTTAGTAGGACATGTTGTAGGTGGATTTATGTGATGATGGAAGAGACAATAAGACCATGAAATGATACAAAATAATGTTACCTACAAAGATTCAGTCAACATGAGGGTAGCCTCACAGTTAACTAAAATTCTGATTCTTTGAGAAAGACAGTTGAAATTTTAGAATTGCAATTTTAGATTTAGGTTTTGCTAATGAATTTTGATGGCTGCTTTGGTTGATTTAGATTTTTGTCCAGAGGACACACCATAAGAATATTATGTGTTGATTCCTACAAGAGACAAAATATATGAGCATGAACTCATAGTTAATCTTTGGATTTTTTTTTTTAAATCCATCAACAAGCGTCGCTTTTCCAATGTGCTTCCGACACTCCGGTAAACACATCCAACAGCCGTGTCATGACTCCAACGCTTCCACCCGTCGAATGACCGACGGTTAAAGTGTTGGACCACGTCGGAAGGCCGACTCTTCTAGTGTCAAATGGCATTGATGATCCGACACTTGCTGGATAAAAATACCGATGACAATGCTATTCCTCCGACACTTCTGTTCGTCAGACGGCCAACACTTCAAGGGTCGGAGGACGTCGGATTTCCGACGGTTTATGCAATTTTGATTGGCACTTTGGAAGGAAAAATGGCTGAATATGCGACACAATGGTCTGTCTGATCTTTGACCCACATTAGTAGAATGTTGAAGATCCGACGTTATGCCACCGACGGCAAAAAAAAGTGTATGTGTCGAAAATGCGACTGATAAGTGTCGACTTTCAGACATGCAAGGTGTCGAATTTTGGGTTGAAATTCTGTTGTGATCCTTTGTGAATGAGACGATCTGAATGTGTCGTACAACCTCTATTGTGAATCGCTTGTATATATATGTGTCACACCTCTAATAGATTGAATTTGTGATAGTGCTTTATGTTAAATAACGCAATATGTGTCGACGAATATGTAGATAGTTATCTTCAATGAATGACTGAAAACAGAAGGATAATTCATGTTTTTAGTCGAGTGATTTGATAGGTATTGAAAGAGTGAAATTCCTCGCCATAACTACAGAAACCTGGTTCTAGAAGTCCCCATAAGATATCTTGGGTGAGACTTCATTTGTGTCACGGGTGTTGTTGATGGAGTCCTGCTCTGTCATGCCAATATATTGGGCTTTGTTGACGAACGAGGGATATGAACCTAGGTCGACTAAAATCACACCAACAAATGGTTCTGTTGCCAAGAAGATGAATCATTCTAGTGGGGATATGTTTTGGCACCCGATGAAGCCGAAAATTCAAGATTGGGTTGATTATAAGGCACTAGAGTTTGCACGGGAAGAAAGTAAAGGATCACAGTGGAGTTCGACTAAGTGGTTGGAATGATACCTTTACAAATATATTCATGAGATTTTCTTTAGTGAATTTCCCATTGTACTGCATGAGTGGTTGTCGTAGCTAGCGACCCAGAAGAAAAATTTCTGAGGAGATCCAACCGAGTGGATTCCTCAGTTGATCCAACGGTTGAAAAGGACTAGTAATCCTATATCTAGGGCTGTCAAATTTTGGGTCGATAGTATTTTGGGAGGATATATCATGAAAATTGCATTTGACACGATAAATTCATATAACAAAGCAAAAAGAGAGTTTTTCTAAGGACCATGAGGGTGATACTTGAAATCTTTAAAGTTATGGATTAAGATGCTAGTGTGTGAAAAAGGGATTGTAAGAATGGAATCCGACGAATAAATATTTGTGCGCGGAGACCTGGGATATGTCATAAGAAAAAGTGCGAGCAGAATGGATGGGGATAAAATGATATGTTTCTTAGTGATAATGATACTGAGCTAGAAGGTGGATGCCTAAGAAGTGGAAAAATATTTCGGTCAGGAAAGAGAAGAAGGACTGTGACAAGAAGAGGAAGTTGCAGTGTGACCGAAAGGTATGAATTGGCGTCACTTCTTGACGGAGGATCTTACGAAGAATAAGAGTACCAAATTATATCGAAAGAAGCTGAATAAGGAGAAGAAACCGACCCAGATCAAGAGTACAACATACCCGTGACCCTGCGTACATCACCCAAGGTAAGATAGATGCACACATCACCCAGTGGTTTTGCTAATCCGACTAACAATAATAGTGGAAATAGAAGGGAACTCCCACTAGCATTATTTTTAATTCGGCATCACCAAGAGTAAATAGAATGGCTAAGAATGATACAAAGCTACCAATTTTTAATGGAAATGGGTTGGAGGACCCTGAGCAACATTGGTTTCTATGTGAAGCCATATGGACCGTTTGACGGGTCCAAGATGAGTCCATAAAGAAAGTGCAGATGATCACAACCCTTAGAGGTCGTGCGCTCGACTGGTACATGAAGTTCTCTATGGTTCCAAAAGGAATCCCGTAGAAGACGTTAGATAAAATGTAGGAAGGATTAATAGATGAATTCAGAAAACCCAAATCTGAGTCCCAATGTATTACAGAAATCAAATAAATTAAGCAATTTCCTACAGAGTCCATTTGGTACTTCGACCAAATATTCAAAACGTTGATGACCAAAGTAAGTTTTCAAAGGTCAGACGTCCAGCACAAGGGATGGTTTATTGTGATGATGTTACCACACATTCGTATTCCATTGATGCAACAGAATATCGTATCTCAAAGCGAGGCTCTGAAATTGGTTATGAAGTTGGAAGCCTCACTAGTCAGAGAAACGGGTGCATGAATTATGCAAATCTAGCTGCAACTTTCCAACTTTACATTACAACTTCAAGATATAAAGAAAGGGAAGGAAGTGCAAGAAGAACTATGGTGTACACGATGCAGAAATAAATGACTTCATAAAGCTAACTAACCGAGGTTTATGAATTATGTTTCATTAGGAGCACTGAATCCGATGAATAGGTATGCCTTGGTGTAGAATCTGCCATACTAGAGGACATTGGTCAGAAGAATGTTTATAATTACAAAAAATTGTAAGTGCACCATCTAGTCTATACTATAAGTTTTGTCGATTAGTAGGCCACGACGAGAAATATTGTAGAGCATATCAGCTGCTACAAGAGGAAACAATCAACACGTACTTAATGAATAATGATGAACAAATGCAGGTTGAGTGAGCTCAGACACAATTTCCTCAAAATCAGTAGCCTCGGGCCCAATATCCACAAACACAATACCCTCAACCCAAGTGGGGTGGAATTTTCAGAGGTTGAGGACAAGGAGGAGGATTTGGTTGTGGAAGAGGCCAAGTTATATGTTATAATTGTGGACAACTTGGACATTTTTCCAAGGACTACACAAATCCTACTACGACGTATTCGTATTGTAAGGATTTTGGTCATACTATTAAGGAATGTCCTCAATTTATTGAAAAATGCTAGGCCAAGAATGTGGGAAATCAGAACCCACCCCAGAATCCCAATCTAAATATACAAAATATCTTTGATGAACCAAGGGAACCAAGTATTGTCATCGTAACAAGAGGAGGTGTTGTGACTGGAGTTGATTAAGAAGCACCGTATGGATAACCGCGAGTGTGACCAAGAACAAAAAAGAAGGTACCATTCGATGTTTAAAAATAAAAAGTAGTATTCATGGACGCATGACAAGAATTCGTCGACAGAAATCAGGCATCGACCTCTACAGCTATACAATCTAAAGGACCAATTCTGGAAATGCCTAAGAGATTTGACTAGTTGTTTCAATAGAAACCAATGGAAAAGGTTAGTAAACTAAAATAATTATTTAAATTTTTTTTAGCACTAATCTAATATAAATATATTGTAATAAAATTGACAGATTTAATAGAAGAACCTCAAGAAGATGTGTGAATAAAGAATGATTAATCATATTGGGAAAAGATTGAAGACTGGTCGAAAACTGAGAATGACTGCCTAGATAGGAGATTATGACATGGACTATATTATTATGGATTTGGACTCCGATGTGAACATTATTACTAGGAAAACTTAGGAGAGTATGGGAAAACTGAGACTAGCATGGTCTCCTGTCCAATTTAGACTAGCAAATCAGTTGAAGGTTTTACCCATTGGTCGACTGACTCAAGTTCATGTTGAGATATAAGGACTTCGAACTTATGCAGACTTTGAGGTGATCAAAATTTTTGATGATATGAATCTGTATCCTGTGCTTCTGGAGATTGATTGGGTCATTGATAACCAAACTATTATCAATTTCAAGAATATAATACTAACGTTTGAAGATGAAGAGCTAAAGGTGGTCTCACTGCTTGATGTTTTAGAAGGTCAGAGGTATGTCGAGCAGGTGCACAATGAAGGGAAAGGTAGATCTCTCAACCATATATATAACATTACATATGCAATGGATGATTATGTGAATCCAATGGCTGAGGGAAAGTTTAGTTGGTGCAGTGTTGGTGCATGCACATCGAATTCTGGAGAATCTATGGAAAGATGGAAGAACCGATTACATGAAGTATCAATGATAAGATGCACAAGAATTACACAATCGGTGCGATGGGTAGGTATCGAGGTATGTGATTTGCCTAACCTGTAATATTTTCTAACAGAATTTGAAGAAAAATTCACTGAACCTCAGTGCTTGTCATCTATGGATTTCACATTAAACGCTACACATGCAAGATGGTGGATCACAGATAAACAATCTATCTCAGAATGGCCCCAATGTTAGATATTGATGGAAATCCGATTTGGAGAGAAGGTGGCATACACTAGACAGAAATACACAGGGTTAACTAACCTTGTTGAGCATGTGATGTGGGAGACATTTCTGCAACATGAATGGGTCCTCCAATTCATACACACACTGGACATGATACCAAGGACCTGGTACACGTTGGTCAAGCTACGATGAGGAACAATTGAATGGGAAGAACTATCTGCTAGTTTTACCCACACATTTGATTTTATTGATGACCATCCATCGATTGATGTTGCATTAAAAATAATCAAGATGAAGATATTTGAAGATGTTCTGGTGTCGATGACAAATTTTACTCAGAGCAACACGACAGTCCAACACTAGATGAAGTGCTATAATGTAACAGGAGAACCCAATGATGATGACCTTTGAGACATAAATATTCGATAGTTTTAAGGTACTCACGCAGTGGAAGGATTGAGTATTTCAAGCAACCAGTTTTTGAATCTGTTAAAAATCAAGAAAGTGAATATTGGGTCCCTCGAAAATCTAAAGTTTGCTAAAATTGGATATTATTGGGACGATGAGACTGTCGGGAAGATCATGGACTTACTGCATGAGTTTCAGGATCTGTTACCCATGAAAATTTCAGAGATGAAGGGTATTGTCGGAGATCTTGGAGAAATGAAGATTCCATTGAAGCTCGACGCAAAACTTGTTAAGAAGCGACTGTATCGCCTCAACCCGAGGTACAAAGAAAAATGTTAAGAAGGGATTATATCGAATGTTGGATGCGGGCATCATAGAACCTATTGAAAAATATGAGTGGATCAGCCTGATGTTCGTGCAAGATAAGAATACTTCTGGTGAAGTGCACATCTACATCGACTTAAGGAAGCTGAATGATTCTTGCTTACATGACCCATTTTCGACACCGTTTACAGATGAAGTATTGCAAAGTGTCAGGGGTTAGGAAGTATATTCCTTTACTGATGGGTTCTCTGGTTACCATTAGATAAAAAATGAAAGGAATATCGACATAAGACCACCTTTATCATGGAATGGGGATATTTCCAGTATACAATGATGCCATTTGGGCTAAAAAATTCCCTTTCTATCTTTTCCCTGATAGTTTTGGTTTCTTTCAAATATTTCATTCATAAGTTTCTTGAAGTATATTTTGATGACTGGACAGTATTTGGGATCAGAAAAGGTCATATTAAGAGCCTCAGAATGATACTGGATTGATGTCAGTAGTATAAAATTTCTCTAAATCTAAAGAAGTGTATTTTTTGTGCCCCATTTGGAATTTTGTTGGGTCACATGGTTTTCCGCGATGGAATCTTGGTCGGTCTTTCTAAAATTGTGATCATCCTCAACCTACCACCACTCGCGACAGTAAAGCAATTAGGAACGACTTTAGGACGTACATGTCATTATCGAAAGTTTATTAGAGGTTATACAGAAGTGACTTCTCCTATGGAAAATTTATTGAAAAAGGATGTTAAGTTTCAGTGGAGTGAACAATGCCAAGAGAGCCTGGATGTCATGAAAAATAAGATGGTTACAACACCCATACTAGTTTCTCAAGACTGGAAGAAACAGTTTCATGTACTGTCGATGTGTCATCTATTGCACTCAAAATTTTCCTTGCATAGCCTGGAAAAGGTTCTATTGATCATCGTATTTCCTTTGCTAGCAGAAAATTATCAACAACATAGAAGAATTATACCACGACCAAAAGAGATGGCTTAGCTATGGTATATGCGCTTCAAAATTTTTGACACTGTTTGATGGGTGGGCATTTCAAAATGTACACAGATCATTCTATGCTGAAATACCTGGTCAATAAGCCAATTTTGGGGGGTGGGGGGGATTTGTCGATGGATTCTCCTCTTCCAAGAATTTGATTTCGAGATTATTGTTAAGTTGGGTCGACTGAATTTACAAACTGACCATCTATCGAGGCTAGAAAGTAGAGAAGAACCCATGAGTCTCAATCATAGTCTTCCAGATACACAATTTTTTGTGGTCAATATGTTTTATGATCATTATAGAGATATTATACAATTCTTTAGTACAGGATATGCACCAACCGAATTCACTACATGGTAGAAGAAACAATTAGTTGTGCGAGCTGCATATTTCCAGTTGATTACTGAACAATTATACAAAATGGGACCCGATGAAATTCTTCGTCGTTGTGTTTTGGAGCATGAGCAACCAATTATTTTGAATGAGGAACATGTTGGTGTCGCAGGAGGCCATTATGCCAAAAAATCTACTATGTGTAATATTTTGCAAGCAAGATTGTGGTGGCCTACACTACATGCAGATGCTAGAGAATATTGTTGCAGTTGTGATATCTATTAGAGAACAGTGTTATCCACTAAGTTTCACTTAGGGTATTTTCCAGTGATCCACCAAGGATCAGAACAAATTGGTGTTCTTACTCAGTGCTCAGGAAGTTCCATGGTTTCATCAGGGTCAGTTGTGGTCACTTTTTCACATGTTCACACCCCCTCGGGGGAATTGTAATAAATGACATATCATGATGGTTGCTTTTTGTAAAATGCTTGGAATTATTAGGAATTGGTCACCAAGGTCATCATCCTTGAGTTTTTTTTCCCTAGACAATTATGTGATGCTTTTTTAAGCGACATATAATTTTTTAGTTTTTCATTCAAAATCCTCCAAAGCCGGGATGATGAAATTGGTGATTTTGTATTAAAAGGTTATTGAAGCCTAGGGTCTATGTATTATACCATGCTATTCATAGTCCTAAATTTTCTTGGACATGCGCTAAGTCTTTCATATGATATTTTAATTTTTAGTTTTTTAATAAAATCATCAATAAGGTGTATTTTAGTTGTAAAAGTTCAAAAGGTCATAAAATTGGGCCTAGGGAACCAATTTGGTCATGAGGATGCTCATTTTTGGAACCAGATCCCCCACTTAACCCCTAAACCCACTTTTGAGACTCAAATTAGTAATTTTCAATTATGAATTTTGATTTTCTCTCCAAAATGACTCAGAGGGTCAAATAAATGGGAAAATTGGAGAAAATCCGATTCCTAAATCAAAGGCAGCTTGTCTGATACTTGTCTTTGAGAAGTCAGGGATTTTGAGGATATTGTATGGGGGAATTATGAGAATATAAGATCATCTTCTATCATCAAGGGAATATCTCCAACTCACCTCCACCAAAGGGGGGCACATTCTCTCATTGAGGGTTTGTTTTGCCACTTGGAAGGAGTTGTTACAAGAGGTGGAGGCTTCCCAAACCAAGTGGAATACCTCAAGACAGGTGGAAGCCTCCCCTACCATCCATCCAAACATCCTCCCATGTTTATCTCAACCAATAGAGCCACCTCCTCATTGGGAATTATGCCCCCTTGGGGTTTGAGTTGCTTTTTTGATATAAAACCAGGGTTTTTCTCCTCAGCCTAGAGGATGTATTGAACCTCTTCCAAATTTAATTTTGTTGATGGTATTGTTAATAATATTGAAGGCTTTGGAGGCTAGTCTGTGTGATTGCATTATGAGCTTGTGACTTGGTCAAATTTGAGGTGAAATTGGTTGAATCTCATGCATTATTTTTGTCAAGTAATGTGGTTAGATCTTGTTAAATTAAATAAGTATTTTTTGTTGTCAAGTTAATTATTTTAATTTCATTATAAGAATTTTGTAGGAGAAACAGACTATAGTTGGTTATACTTATGATCTCCTACTTCTTTTTATTGATGAGATTAACTAGATCTAACCTTGTTTGTACAAGAAATTTTCTAGTTTTTTGAGGTTCATCTCAGGTAGAAGGGGGTTGGAGCTCAGTTGCATCCAATTCTCTTTTACAATAGACATTTTGTTGTGCTTAACATATTTATTTTTCAAATCCCTCTTTCCTTCACTTCTTTAAAGCATGACCATGGGGTTTTCAATCTTCTTCTCTAAAAAATTACTCTAGATTCATTTTTAAAGCTTCATCTTAAACTAGATCCGATTTGGTCTCTCAAAGTGCCATTTTTAATAAAACATTTACAATTTTTTGAGCATTTTGAGTAGTGTAGATTATGCATTTGTTTTGATTAATTTTGAGACATTCTAATATATTTAACTCACTATTTTTTAGCATGTTTTGAGAAAAGGAGGAGGACATACTGTTCAAATTTCAAGTTTCGGGTCACCCGGGACATTAAAAACTCCATCCTCCATCCCTTTTTTTTCTTTCCTTTTATTTCCCGACAACATTGTAATCTTTTCGATCCTTTTCAAGGATAAAAGTGCAATCATAATTCATATTTTCATCATATTTTAAATTCATTAATAAAGAAAGCAAGTGGGATACACAACACCCACACTCCATCCCCCCTAGGGGATTCACAATTTCCTTCATGGTTTGCATTTTACTAATCAACACTTGCACACACTCTGCCTTCTAGAAAGGTTGTATAGTTTAGTTGTTTCCTTTGATTTCATCTTTAAATTACATACCCGACTACTTGGAACGAAGTATGCTCTCACCACCAACCAAAGGATTTTTGTCGGTTATTGGTGGATGATTAGAAAGTGACACATAGTTGCAGTTTAATTTGTCATTAGTGTATTTGATTCTACAAACATATTTTGCTTCATCAAATTGGAATAAACATTTTTTCTTAAAATCGTGTATGCTCTTTCCCTCTATGGGCTTTGCCTCATCGTTGGGGAATCAAAAGTGGTTTTCGACACTCTCTAAATTCCTCACATTAATCTAATAATTCATTAATAAAATCAACTACCCAAAAAAACATTACGAAGATCTGACGTACGATATTTGACAATCGTGGGAAAATTCTTCAAAGGAAGAAGGAACCACTGAGTAGCGACCTCGAGATACAATCATGCTACATCCTTGTTGGTGTAGTATTGGACATCTTCTTATAGACTCTGATTCAAACCACATTTCTAAGTGAGGAACCACTTTCTTCATCTTCCATATATATTCTCATTACTTTTAGTATATCGAGAATCCCTATCCCATAAATCAACTCATATTTTATAATCAAAACTGACCAAGACACATTGCAAAACATTTCATTTCAATAACAGTATTTTACTTTGACTCCATTGTCACTGATATGATTTTCTTTTATTTCAATTTATTTATGTGTTGATGTAATGCTGCTGGAATATTTATTTAAATTTGAAAACAATATTCTCTACGTAATTTCACTTCAAAAAACTCCTAATACTTCCATCATTAACAACTAAAACTTAAGAGCCTTAGACAAGTCTTTCTTAGGGACCACCCCCCTTGGCTTCGTTAGGATTTCTACCTAAATAGAGGAGTCAAGGTCAAGTGACAGTACTTGACTCAAGACTTACCCCCAAGGACACATTTAGAATCTTAAATATTTCTATTGCGCTTAACCCCTAGGTGTGTGAAAGGAGGCAACACTTTTTGGCACCGTTGTCAGGGATAAATCTTTGTATTCTCGAGGTACGACTTACCCCCTTTTTTTTTCTACCCAATAAATTTTGATTGATCTAGTCGAAGAATTTTGAAATCTACTCAATACATCTAGCAGCTCCACAATTAAAAATCACTTCAGGGTATTATACAAGAAGAAATTTACACAAAGTATTTAAACTTTTTCCTGAACCTGAAAGGGTCTTATGGAAAATATTTCATAGACTTGAGTCTCGTAGAATCCTTGAAAATCTAGCGAATGAATCTATTTCAGACATTCAATTATTGTTCACAATGGCACATCTTATGGAAAATACCCTTAGTCCAATGGATACTTTCTTTCTTCCCCTTAATTTTGTTCAGATAGAAGGTCAACCTCATTCCATGCCACACAAAGCTATAGAGAAACTACCAACTTTCCAAGGGAACAATGCCATTATTGCATCAAGCCAACTTAGCAAATTCTCGAAATGTATCCTTAGTTGGCATCAGGATGTTGCAAGTCAACATGATTGTGATGTCCCAAGTATGGTTTACAGACCTGAACACTCTTCAATTCTATAAATTATATTAAAATTTATGAACTTGAATTAATTTACATAATGACTTCTCGAACTAGGCAAATAAGGGGTTTCTTCTGGGAAATTTTGCAGGAAAAAGGAGTGAGAAGTGGACAGAAAAATAAGAGATGTCAGACATGGAATTTACTCTCCCCTAACACATTTATATCTGGTTCCATTTAGGTTTCATAGTTCGCACTGCGGAAACCTACTACCATGCTTCTGGGCAGCCAAATCGTGAAACTAAGGAGAGTAGTTCGGTCTGTTTCAACCAGGGGATTCTAGAAAATTGCTGAGGTTTGTTCCAGAATTAATATATCATAAATAAATGTTCATTAATTTTAATAATATATCAGAGGAAAAGGAAAATATTCTGCAAGTTGTAAAGGTGAGACTAGCTCGTCGGGCAGCTCACTAGCTCCATATTCAAGCCTTTACAAACAGGGTAAGGGAGGTTTGGATTCTCTATTTTCGACTTGGGGGACTTATATATGTCTGTTAATGACTCATAAAAAAAATAATGGAGTTATTTGGAGTCATACAAGTCGAAATATGGGAGTTATAGTAAAACTAGTTATTTTCCAATGCAAATCTAGACTATGTTGACTTAAAATGAGTAAATCTCAGCCATTTCGAATCAGATTCGAATAAAAATTTCAGAGAATGTTTATTATATCATATTAAATCCAATAAAATTTAAATTACTCTCAAAATTAACTATAACACTCTCTTCAACATTGTGCATCATTACAATGTATTTTATTGACATAATATAAGGAAGGGCATGGAGGTTTGAACCCTTAGATATTGAAAACTATTGGATGTGTTAATGAAATATTATTTACAGTAATGGATGGATTTAGGCTGCTAAAAAATCCTGAATCAACTCAGAGAGGCTTCTCCATAGCTCCAATGTAACCTACAATGAGAAGGGGAAAAGAGGGGAATAGGAGAGAGGGAATGAGAACCTTGGGGCACATCTCCCAAGAACTTGAGGCACAACACTCAGCAAGGAAGAATTATCTTCATAAACATAAACATAATAAACATCCAAACTAAGAAATGGAGCTCCAATTGTCTTTAAATAAACCTGGGTGACTTGTTGAGCAAGTCAATCACTTGTTAAGCAAGTTACCACTTGCTAAACCCTAACCTTAGCCACAAATTCACCCTCCTTGAGTAAATTAGCATTTCTAAGACAATAAAGATGTTTGCCTTTCATCCACCTTCATCCAATTTGGAAACTTTGATTTCCTTGACCCATAGTTTCTATTTTTCCTTATGACAGCTTTTCTTGGCTTTCCTATTTTTATGATTGAACTCCAAAAAGGAAATTGTACCCTCCTTTGTCAATTGTTGCCTCTTTTGTATTTGACTACTTTTGTCATATATTTTGGCACTTTCCCTTTCCCTGTCTGGTTTATTTTTTCATACAGTTTCTAATTTTCCCTTGGCAAGTTGGCTTGCCCAAGTGGCCCTCTTGTTAATGGAAACTTATTTTCCACCTAATGAATTGCATAATAATATTTAATGACAATTAATATACCAAGTACATGCCTCCTAAGTGACATTTAAATAAAATATCCTAGGTTAATTTATTTAATGCATATTTTGACCCCCTTGGTGCTAAGCAAGGTCAACACTTCTGGCGATCAAAATGTGGGGATATGACAGTCCTCCCCTCCCAAGTCTGCTTGTCCTCAAGTAGAAGGACCACAGAGTGCTGCAAATTTGTCCACCATGTTTCTGTTGTGCCACTCTGATCATAGTCATTTCCCTTATACCACTTCATTTAGAAAAATTGCTAACCCAGTTAAGGTAGCTGAGTAGAATTCCCGGATCCCACTTCCTCCTCTATGAGGACCCAAATTTTGCTGCCACCTTTTGAACTATGTCATTCCTAAGAATGTCGGGATCCCATGGTTTTATCTGCCTCCTTCCACCCATCAATATAAACAACAAAATTTTATCATTGTAGAGGATGAAAATGAGGTTATGAAAATCATACCACCATACTGGAAGCTCATCTCTCCCCATGCCAAACTGAAATTTTTTTAAACTCTCCCACCAAACATGGAATTCCTTAATGCGGGACCAAATCATCTTGAGCTTCTCTAAAGTATGAAAATCCATGTGCAAGCTAGCACTGGAACTCCCGTCATTGTTGTTATGAATACACAGGAGGTTATCCCATGCCCCTCCATGTATACTGAAAGCATCATATAGCATCCATACATGCTCATACAATTTCTCTGATGTGTCCAATGTCTCTCCATTGATGCAAGCAAGATGTTTACCCTCCAGTGCACACATCTCAATCATGTGTCTATCCACGCAATCAATGGATGGGAAAAATTTCATGCTAAATGATTCAGGTGGGAATAATTCAGCTACTACTAATGCACTTGTCAAACCACATGGTCTGACCATCAATACCTCAACTAGAAGAGTGAAAGTACCGTGCTCCTCTTATGGCATCAACAGAAAAAATATTTTGACCCAATTTTCATCCCCACATAATGTGGCTGAAATAGAAGTGTGGGGTGAAGAATTGTGAGCCAAATCCCTACAATGCTCATCAGTCAAGATAATGGATCCAAAAATTCCTCCATTAGTTTTCTGAGTGACCGTGTGATCATGTGCCTCCTCCAAAATTGTACAACATTTTCCTAGAGGCAACTCATAATCTCTTAGGAACCATGCAAGTGCTTGATCTTCATATTGCTTGATCTCAAAATCCTCAAGCACATGCAAATCGGAATGCACCTCATGTGCATGTGTATGGGAGGTATATAATAGCTACAAAATAAGTCTTTGTTTTTGTTCACATGTCAAGACAATGTCAGTCACAACAAAAAAATTATTGCAGAAATAAAAAAAATTCCCTCCCAAGGTCTTCATTCCAAATATGTCTCTATGGAACTCAACGGGTGCTCCCCTCTTCATCCAATGGCTCAACTCTCTGCCATTGATCCAAGGGTGCAAAAATCCATCAATTTACCCACACATTGAAATTATATGTAGATTTGATGCCTTCTTGTCAAAAGTGGCTGCACACACATGCCTTTGCTGCTGCTTGTAAATCATAGAAAAATCAGCAATATTAAAAACAATTTTCTTGCAACAAGACATAAAACTTTTACCTTCCATATTTTCCTCTTCAGTGATTCCTCTATCCAACCATCTAGTGGGTGAATTAGAGATATTTATTGCTGATTTATATGATCTATAATCATCCATATCTTCTGCAATAGGATCTATCTCCCATGGGGACAAATCATGATCCCCTTGTTGTGCATGCGACACAAACCAGAAAAATTTCTTCACCCACTATTCATTCCCCATTGGTGTTTTTGAATCTAGGACATGTGGGAAAGAACTGTGAACCTTCTTTGCATGTTTGCAACCTTTAGTAATCAGAATTATGGCTGCAACTTTTTCATTATTGTCTAGCCCAAATTGGGTGCTCTCATCCCACTCTTCCATGGGAGAGTGACTGTCTTCAAGGAACAACTCAAGTTTCCTTAGAAAGAAATCAAGTGTTTGGTTCTCATAAAACTGTTCTGCACACTCTTTAAGCACATAGAGAATAGAATGCTCCTCATAGTCCACCCACTCATGATGTTCCTCCATGGATTTTTTCATGCCATTTACCCAAAAGGGATGATTCTCAGGAAAGATTGAGGATTCAGTCAATTCTTTCCACTCTTGTTGGAATTGTTCTATCTTCATTTGTGATTCTAAGAGGGCACTTTGAGTGTATCTCAAATAATATTGGGTGGCCAACAAATCACATTTGAGCTTGTAGTTCTCTTCTTCATATATGCAAATACTTTCTTCATCATGCATTGATGCTTCCCGTAATAACTCAACAATCTCAAACATGTCATTTTTATCTAAAAGAAATTGTGAGAAATTACCTTTGATTGTGGACATTGCTTTTTGGATATTCTCCATGGCTTCAAAGGAAGATTGGTGTTCCATTAAAGAAGCTTCCCAAAATATCTTTGACACTAAAGCATGAGTGTCATGGAGAATTTTCAGGGCCTCTTGGATCTTCTGTTCATCCATCTTCAATGACCCTGCAAGAAGATGAGGTTCTTGTAGATGTTCCTCCTCGTCATTTTCCATCATCGAATCAATTTCATGTAGCACACTCGAGGTTTTGAAATCTGATCCATATGTTGTTGCTACAATATATTCATATTTTAAGTCCTCAACAACATAATTTGGGCTGCAATTTAAGTGCTCATTCATCCTTGGTGCACCAGAAAGATATTCTCTCAAAGTTTCATCCTTCATACTGCATTCATTTTTTACACTAGAATTTTGAACCTCGTCACTAGGGGGCTCAACCATTCTGAAATCTTCACTGGAAGTGGCTGCCATATCAGACTTACACAATGACACATAGAAATCATAATTTACTAACTCGCCATGTGTGATGTTCTCCTCCTTATGTGGTGGAATTATGATGGCTTGTTCACCCACCCATTTCTCTGCTTCACACCCTACTGAGATGTGCTCAATTTGTGCTTCCTTGTGAGGCTCAAGGGGTGACTGTAAATCTGAATCATGTTTATCTTTTGGATCAGATCCAAAAGATGTCTCACAATCATCAATCTGCCCCATCTCTTCTGCACTTATCTTGAAATCAGCCACAAAGAAATTTGGATTCATCTCACCTTCCACGTTACCAACAACTAGATGTTGAACTATTGGATCTTTAGTTGTGCATGGATATTCTTCATCTCCTTCTGATGGAGGATTTGGTGATTCATCATCCTCACGGATGCTGCAAATACGCTGATCTCTCTTTCAGGAAAACCCAAATAATTTCTCAAAGAAACCATGTGCATATGGATCTAATGAATCTTCACTTTTGGTCCTCTTTTCTTCCCCTTTACTTTGAGAAGTGGAAAAACTTAGTTCCTTTCTTGATGGATTCTTTGTATTCAAATAACCTACATGTATTAATTTTTTTGAAAACATAGACTCTCCAACTTTATTCCCTTCATGCTGAGAGACACTACTACTCCTTTCTCCATGTTTGCTTTCCAACTACCTGGCAAGGAAATCTCTAGTCTCTTGATCTGACTAGATGATGCTTTGAGATAGATATTTCAGCCCTTTCAACGTTCTTTGCATAAAAATTCTTAAATATTCTCTATAATCAAATTTTGAATGCTCTCCTTCCTCAAACAACTCAAAGTCTAAATCTTCCATGACTGGAACTAATTCCACAACTGCAACTTGAAAATATTGCTAAGCTACTTTTCCACTGAGAGTTACTTTCCACAGGCTGAGCCAAGGAAAGTGCTCTAATACCACTGTGATGTCCCAATTATGGTGTACAGACCTAAACACTCTTCAGTTCTATAAATTATATTAAAATTTCTGAACTTGAATTAATTTACACAATGACTTCTCAGACTGGGCAAATAAGGGGTTTCTTCTAGGAAATTTTGCAGGAAAAAGGAGTGAGAAGTGGATAGAAAAATAAGAGATTTAAGACATGGAATTTCCTCTCCCCTAACACATTTATATCTGGTTCCATTTAGGTTTTATAGTCCGCACTGCGGAAACCTACTACCACACTTCTGGGCAGCCAAACCGTGAAACTAAGGAGAGTAGTTCGGTCTGGTTCAACCAGGGCTTCTGGAAACTTGCAGAGTTTTGTTACAAAATTAATATATCATAAATAAAGGTTCATTGAGTTTAATAACATATCAGAGGAAAAGGAAAATATTCTGCAAGTTGTAAAGGTGAGACTAGCTCGTTGGGCAGCTCACTAACTCCATATTCAAGCCTTTACAAACAAGGTAAGGGAGGTTATGATTCTCTATTTTTGACTTGGGGGAATTATATATGTATGTTAATGAATCATCAAAAAAATAATGGATTTATTTGGAGTCATACAAGTCAAAATATGGGAGATACAGTAAAACTAGTTATTTTCCAATGCAAATCTAGACTATGTTGACTTAAAATGAGTAAATCTCAACCATTTCGAATCAGATTGGAATAAAAATTACAGAGAATGTTTATGATATCATATTACAGCCAATAAACTTGAAATTACTCTCATCAATTAACTATAAAACTCTCTTCAACATTGTGCATCATTACAATGTATTTTATTGACATAATACAAGGAAGGGCATGGAGGTTTGAACCCTTAGATATTGAAAAATCTTGGACCTGTTAATGAAATATGATTTAAAGTAATGGATGGCTATAGGCTGCTAAAAAATCCTGAATCAACTCAGAGAGGCTTCTCCATAGCTCCAATGTAACCTGCAATGAGAAGGGGAAAAGAGGGGAAGAGGAGAGAGGGAATGAGAACCTTGGGGCGCATCTCCCAAGAACCTGAGGCACAAAACTTAGTATGGAAGCCTTATATTCATAAAAATAAACATAATAAACATCCAAACTGAGAAATGGAGCTCTAATTGTCTTTAAATAAACCTGGGTGACTTGTTGAGCAAGTCAATCACTTGTTAAGCAAGTTACCACTTGCTAAACCCTAACCCTAGCCACAAATTCACTCTCCTTGAGTAAATTAGCATGTGTAAGAAAATATAGATGTTTCCATTTCATCCACCTTCATCCAATTTGGAAACTTTTCTTTCCTTGACCCATAGTTGCTATTTTTCCTTATGACAGCTTTTCTTGGCTTTCCTATTTTTATGATTGAACTCCAAAAAGGAAACTATACCATCCTTTGTCAATTGTTGCCTCTTTTGTATTTGACTGATTTTGTCATATATTTTGGCACTTTCCCTTTTCCCATCTGGTTGATTTTTTCATATAGTTTCTAATTTTCCCTTGGCAATTTGGCTTGCCCAAGTGGCCCTCCTGTTAATGGAAGCTTATTTTCCACCTAATTAATTGCATAATAATATTTAGTGACAATTAATATACCAAGTACATGCCTCCTAAGTGACATTTAAATAAAATATCCTAGGTTAATTTATTTAATGCATCTTTTGACCCCGTTGGTGCTAGGCAAGGTCAACACTTCTGGCGATCAAAATGTGGGGATATGACAATGATTATGTATACATTAAGATTTTTGCTTTATCTCTTGAATAAGATGCATGCGACTAGTATATTAATCTTGTTGATGATTCATATAATTATTGGGATTCCTTCAAGAAGGGATTTTTGGAAAATTTTGGTGAAAATAAGTAGCCTCATTTCCTATTGTGCATTCCACTCCATCAAGAGAAATGAAAATGAAACGATGGAGGATTTCAATAAAAAATTCAAAGATATTATTGCAAGCATGGATGATGAACTCAAGCCTCCTGATAAATCTATCTTGGTTTATTATATAGAGGCACTCAATGGGGAAATGAGATACCAACTAAGAGACAAGGAACCCGCTAATATTAAAACTTCTCAAGCATTAACCATTAAAATTGATGCAAACATGCATGCTTTAGGTAAGTCTAAATTGCCTGGTTTTACAAGAGGGAAAGCCAAACATGAATCCAAAGGAAAAGAGCCCATGCAAGAGGCCTATGATAACAATATTAAGGAGTTAAATGAAAAAATGGAATCCATGGAAGCCACTTCTACTAATCACTTGAAAAACATACAAAATCAAGTAGTAACCATGGAAATATCTCACTCTAACCAAAAAAAATTTCCTCCTAAAAGTAACTGGGTTCCTAAGAGATCTTCTTATAAAGATAATAATTTTCCAAATAAACTAGATTCAACCAATGTGGTTCAAGGAGTGATCCCTAATTTTAGACCATGTGATTCACTTCATGAAGAAATTAGTTGTTATGTGGCACGACGAATTTTAGAACAAGGAATTCCTGAGAGTGGCAGTAGTGAAGAAGTTTCAAGCGAGTCTGAATACATCAACGTAGTTGGCCATATGTATCCTATGTCTAAAGAATACTGGATGAAAGAAAAAGAGTATATTCAATAGGTAGACAATTTGACTAAGAATTATGGTGCTATGCCTACATCAGAGCAAATTTGAGAAGTGCCTAAGTTCAAAGGCATCGCCCATCAAAGAAGAGAAAATGATGGAACTCCAAAAAGTAATCAATATCACATAATCACTCCTCATGGCCCAAATGATAATATTGATATGTGTGTTTGGTTTCAAAAAGTTAAAGTATCAATTCATGCAACTAAAGTGATTAAAATTCCAACGAAGCGAGAAAAATTGATGAAAGTGTTAACTCCTACTCCTCCTAAGAAAGCAACCTTTCAAGAAAGACAAGAAAAAAACACTCCAATAAACAAATATGGCTCCATTGATCTTCCAATTATTTTACAAACTAAGGAACAAGGAAGAGAGCATCATCCTCCATTCTATATTTCACTATTGATGAATGATCTTCTACTTCATAATTGTATGTTAGATTCTGGATCTTCAGTCAACACAATGACCAGGAAAATCATGGAACAATTAAATTTAAAAATCACTAGACCATATCATAATGTCGGTGCCATGGACTCTAGAGAAGTTGAAGTTGATGGTATCATTTGGGGATTTCCAGACAGATTGGCTAAGTACCCTGATATTCATCTAAACATGGACATTCTTATAATTGATGTACCTGAAAAATGGGGTATGTTGCTATCAAGAAAGTTTGCTGCTGATTTGGGGGGATCCATTCAAATGGACTGGACTTATGCCACCGTTCCTTTTATATGAAGATACAATGGTGAAATTGCATAGTGAAAAAAGATAAAAAACAACATGTATAAAACCCTAAGAATCCTTCTAATGAATATGTTTACCACACAGATAGTCTTAGAAATCATTCTCGCTACTCTACCTTCTTGGTCCCAGTGAAAAGCATGTCTTAGAAATTAGTCTTGCTACACTACCTTTTTGGTCCATAGTGGTCAAACTTTCTAATTTTGAGTCATGGAGTCCTTGGGAAACCTCCTGGAATCAAATATGCTTTATTCCTAGCCTCCCTAGCACATATCTGCTTTTTCTGCTTTATTGCCTGCTTTTCCAGTGTTTTAAGGCAATTGGGAAAGTTTGACTAGGTGAAGTTGACTTGTTTTTTGTACTCATCATCCTCCACTCTTTCCTCATATGATAATCATGTATGATTTGTCCTTCCACCATATATTAGCTTGCCTAATTTCTTTTTCCAATTCGTGAGCTCCTAGACAGATTTGGAATGTGCTTTATGTACCTATCGGGGATTTGCTTAGATTTAGTAATCCTGCTTTTGACTAGATTTGAATGACAAATTCATGCATTCGAATACCTCATGTAATTATTTATTGTGGCAGCCTATGACTTCACAGGGTTGGCTATTGTACACTTATTCAATATAGATTAGTGTTCTGCTCCATTATTCAGTCTCCTTTGTGAGTAATTTGCATGTGTAATTGGCAATTGTTGTGAGTGTAATTGTTCTAACACCTGGGTTCAATTTCCACATGGTATTAGAGCCTTTGTAGATCGATTTCTCTCCTTCCAATTTTTTTTTCGGGTTCGACATCATTGACTATAAGCATTCTGTTGACTGACGGGACAATTTCTGAGCTATGGATCAATCTCAGAAGATCATCTTGACTCCATTTAATTTCTTTGAATAGAAAGCATAGATCGAGATACTGTTGAGAGCGAAAGGCCTCTACAGAGTGACTATGGAAATAGAAGTAGAGCCCAATGTAGCTGCAGAGAAGATTAAATGGCACAACAGGAGGGATGAGGCCTATGGTCTCCTGTGTCTGAGCATATCCAGAGACCTCCTTTTCCATCTTGATGGATTGACATCACCGAATGAAGTATGGGAGAAGCTTGTTGATCTTTTTGGAAATACAGATGAGATGAGGGGATACAAATTGAAAATGAATTGATCTCCCTGAGTCCAAATAGCTTTGAATCCCTGCAACTCTATTTTTCCAAGTTCAAAGCACTTGTTTTGCAGCTAAAACAATGTGGGATCGAAAAGAAGGATGATCAGCTGGTCTTGGCCATACTCTTGAAGCTTGGCCCTGATTATTCAGTGTTTGTTTCGACCTTCTATGCCACAAAGTTGATAGCTCGAGACTGAAAAATGCCTAGCCTTATAGATTTCATGGAATCTCTCACACAAGAACAAGATAAATTGGTGATGATTTGCACCATCAAACCTTCCAAAGACCAAGCTCTGGTTGCTAGAGATTCGAGGGTGGATTCAAAAACCAAAAAGAAAGCTAAAAATCCACCTGAGCAAAAGAGAGACAAGAACAAGTCTCCAGAGGAGCCTCAAGGTTCCAAGAAGAACTACCAGAAGAAGAATAACAAAGGATAAATGAGCAAGTGCGCATACTACAGTAAGGGCAATCATTCTGAGAGATCCTGCATGAAGAAGGAAATAGACATGCTGACCCAAATCCTAGAGAAGAATGGCATCTCCCTTCCAAACAAATCAAATAAGAGGGAAGGAGGAGCAAATTCAGAAGACAAACAGAGAGTTCATGCATTGGTTGCTGGCACATCAAGCTCACCTAGTTTCATCATTGATTATGGAGCTTCAAGACATATGGTTTCGACCAAGGAGGCATTCACCTCACTTGACATGTCGAAAGGTCCACCAATAGTACTAGGAGATGACTCTCTCACTGAAAGTTTGGGAAAAGGGAGGATTGAACTTGACCATGGTAAGTTTAGCAATGTGTTGTATGTTCCAGGTATTGCCTCTAACCTCTTGTCAGTGTATCAGATGACCCACATAGGGTCTCCAAAGAAGGTCATATTCTCCCCTGATGAAGTTGAGATCACAGAGATCTCAAGTGGTAAAGTCATTGAAAAAGGAATTGCAAATCATACTTCGAAGGTATACATCTTCTCACACTTCCTACCCTACTCAAACCCCTCTGCTCTTCTGATTCATGCTAATGAGGCAAGCAAGGTTTGGCATGAAATATTTGACCACCTAAATTACAAGTATCTTTCTGATCTTAGTGAAAAATAAATGGTCATAGGGTTACCAAAGATTAAGTTTTCCAAAGGAGTCTGTCAAGGTTGCATCCTAGGAAAACACCCAGAGCACAAATTTGAGAGAGCTAGTCATGAGAGAACCTCTGCACCTTTTGAGTTGATACACAGTGATGTTGCTGGCCCATTTCCTCATATGTCAATGATTTAGGCCAAATATGCATTGACATTCATAGATGACTTTTCCAGGTATTCCTGGGTTTACTTCCTGAAACACAAGTCTGAAGTTTTTGGCCTCTTCAAAGTATTTAAGGCTTTGGTTGAAAACCAGTCTGGGAGGAAACTCAAGGTCCTCAGATCTGACAATGGTGGTGAGTATGTCAAGTCTGAGTTCATTCAATATTGTGCAGATGCAGGTATTCAGATGCAGCATTCTATCCCTTACACACCACAGCAGAATGGTGTTGCTGAGAGGAAGAACAGATCACTGAAAGAGATGGCAACCAGCATGATGGAGGCTAAGACTTTGCCACCAAAGTACTGGGCCAAAGCTATAAGCTATGCAGCCTATATCTAGAATAGGGTGCCTCATAAGCATCTTGATGGCATGACTCCTTTCGAAGCATGGAGTGGGCACAAGCCAGATGTGACCCATTTCAGGATTTTTGGCTCAAGGGCTTGGGCTAGAATTCCAACAGAAAAGAGGAAGGCTTTGCAGCCCCAAAGCCAAGAGTGTCTATTTGTTGGGTACTCTAAAGATTCAAAAGGGTACAAGCTGATCAATTTGAGCACAAACAAATCCTTCATTTAAAGGTGTGTTCATCTTCAAGAAGAGCCCCTAGCAGTAGTGGAAGTTGGAGAATCCTCTTCACCACCAGAACCTCTGAATGTAAGTGAAGAGATAGTTGAACATGCTGATTTTGATATGTCTGATGATGATAGTTTGATTGCAGATCCTAATAGTCCTACAAGACCAAAATGGGAATCCAAGACCATTAATGCAGCTGGAGAACTAGCTGGAAATCCTAATGATCCTAGGAGGACCAGATCTCAGTTTGAGAGTGCTCTGTGCATGAAAGATCCTATGTTTGCTGAGAAATGCTATCTGATGATTGAATTAGATCCATAGACATATGAAGATGCATCAAAATATCCAATATGTCAAGCATCCATGAAGGAAGATTTCAACTCACTTCAGAAGAGCAACACTTGGGAGCTGGTTGATCTTCCCCAAGGGAGGAAGCTAGTTCAATGTAAGTGGGAGTACAAAACCAAATTTGCTGCTGATGGTTCACCTCTGAAGTATAAGGCCATATTTATAGCCAAGGGCTACTCACAAGTTCAGGGCATAGACTACAATGAGACCTTTGCACCAGTGGCAAAGATGGACTCCATCAGGCTAGCCTTAGCCATTGCAGCTTCAAAGCAATGGGAAGTACATCACATGGATGTGAAGTGTGCTTTCCTGAATGGAGATATCACTGAAGAGATATACATGCAGCAGCCTCAAGTATTTGCTACTAACCCATCTCTTGTGTGCATGCTAAAGAAGTCATTGTATGGGCTTAAGCAAGCCCCCAGGGCTTGGTATGCCAAGATTGATAGGTTTTTGCTATCACTGAATTTTGTTCGACACAAATCAGATCCAAATGTATATTTAAATCTTATTAATGTTTCATTAATGATCATTGTTTTATATGTTGATGACCTTCTCATTACAGGAAGCTCAAAGGATGAAATTGCTTCCTTAAAGGATGCAATGAACCATGCCTTCTCCATGACAAATTTGGGGCTATTGAGCCAATTCTTGGGGCTCGAGATTGCTCAAACCAAAGATGGAATCAAAGTGCATCAGTCCAAGTATGCCTTGTATTTTCTGAAAAAATTCATAATGAAGGATGGCAAGCTAACCAAGACTCCTTTCCTTTCAGGAGTGAAGCTTGAAGAAGCTTATTCTTCACCTATCCTATGGTAAAAAGTACACTGTATAGGCAATTGATTGGATGTTTGTTGTATCTTACACATACTAGACCTGATATTTATTATGCAGAAGTGTGGCTTCAAGATACATGGATCAGCCTCATGAGATCCATTGGAAAGCAGCCAAAAGGATCCTTAACTTTGTTAAGGGAACAAGGACACATGGGATCTTCTATAAAGCTAAATCTGATCTTGATTTGATTGGGTTTATTGACACTGATTGGGCAGGTGACAGCACAGATCAAAAGTCTACATCAGGATATGTGTTCATGCTTGCAGAAGGTCCAATCAGCTGTTCAAGCAAGAAACATAGTGCTATTGCACTCTCATCTACAGAAGCAGAGTACAGAGGAGTTGTAAATGCAGCAACTCAATGTTTATGGTTGTAGGGGTTACTTGGAGAGTGTGGCTTCCAATCAAAATACTCAACTACTATCTACTGTGATAATCAGAATACCATTCGAATCTACAATTATCCAGTTCAGAAGTATAGAACCAAACACATTGAGATCCATATGCACTACATCAGACAACTTGTGCATGATGGCACCATTCACCTACTCTTCTGTTCATCTTCAGAACAAGTAGCTGATATATTCACCAAAGTTTTTTGTGAGAAGACATTCAGCAATCTCAAATCACTGCTGGGGATTTCTGATCATGTTCTAAAGCATGAGTGATGACAATATTTCCAAATTTTGTTTTACAGTCCATGTTTAAGGGAGGATTTTTCCCACTGGGTTTTTGCCTCTTTCCTTGGTTAAATGGACATGCAGTATGTAAAGGGTGACTAATCCTTGTTGCTAGGCCCTATAATTTTCAGATTTTTTACTCATAATTCAGGCTTAATGGGGGGGTGTTAGAATAATCAACCCATAGTTAACTACCATAGACATTAATTAATCCAATTTTTGTCTTATTTGCCTAGTTTCCATATTCCACCTTATGCAAGTTGTCCTCCACACATCCATAGTGGTCAAACTTGATAATTTTGAGTCATGGAGTGCTTGGGAAACCTCCTAGAATCAAATCTAGTTTATTCCTGGCCTCCCTAGCGCATATCTGCTTTTTCTGCTTTATTGCCTACTTTTTTAGTGTTTTAAGGCAATTGGGAAAGTTTGACTAGGTGAAGTTAACTTGTTTTTTGTCCTCATCATCCTCCACTCTTTCCTCCTATGAAAAGCATGTATGAGTTTTCCTTCCACCATCTATTAGCATGCCTAATTGCTTTTTCCAATTCGTGAGCTCCTAGACAGATTTGGAATGTGCTTTATGCACCTATGGGGGATTTGCTTAGATTTAGTAAGCCTGATTTTGACTAGATTCGAATGGAATATTCATGCATTCAAATCCCTCATGTAATTATTTATTGTGGCAGCCTATGACTTCACAGGGTTGGCTATTGTACACTTATTCAATACAGATTAGTGTTCTGCTCCATTATTCAGTCTCCTTTGTGAGTAATTTGCATGTGTAATTGGAAATTGTTGTGAGTGTAATTGTTCTAACACCTGGGTTCAATTTCCACATGGTATTAGAGCCTTTGTAGATCTATTTCTCTCCTTCCAATTTGTTTTGCAGGTTCAACATCATTGACTGGGAGCATTCTGCTGACTGAAGGGACAATTTCTAAGCTATGGATCAATCTCAGAAGAACATCTTGATTCCATTTAATTTCTTTGAATGGAAAGCAAAGATGGAGATACTGTTGAGAGCGAAAGGCCTCTACAGAGTGACTATGGCAACAGAAGCAGAGCCCAATGCAGCTGCAGAGAAGATTAAATGGCACAACAGGAGGGATGAGGCCTATGGTCTCCTATGTCTGAGCATATCCAGAGACCTCCTTTTCCATCTTGATGGATTGACTTCACCGAATGAAGTATGGGAGAAGCTTGTTGATATTTTTGGAAAGATAGATGAGATGAGGGGACATCAAATTGAAAATGAATTGATCTCCCTGAGTCCAAATAGCTTTGAATCCCTCCAACTCTATTTTTCCAAGTTCAAAGCACTTGTTTTGCAGCTAAAACAATGTGGGATCGAAAAGAAGGATGATCAGCTGGTCTTGGCCATACTCTTGAAGCTTGGACCTGATTATTCAGTGTTTTTTTCGACCTTCTATGCCACAAAGTTGATAGCTCGAGCCTGGAAAATGCCTAACCTTGCAAATTTCATGGAATCTCTCACACAAGAACAAGATAAATTGGTGATGATGGGCACCATCAAACCTTCCAAATACCAAGCTTTGGTTGCTGGAGATTCGAGGGTGGATTCAAAAACCAAAAAGAAAGCTAAAAATCCACCTGAGCAAAAGAGAGACAAGAACAAGTCTCCAGAGGAGCCTCAAGGTTCCAAGAAGAACTACCAGAAGAAGAAGAACAAAGGAGAAATGAGCAAGTGTGCATACTGCAGTAAGGGCAATCATTCTGAGAGCTCCTACATGAAGAAGCAAATAGACATGCTGACCCAACTCCTAGAGAAGAATGGCATCTCCCTTATAGACAACTCAAAGAAGAGGGAAGGAGGATCAAATTCAGAAGACAAACAGAGAGTTCATGCATTGGTTGCTGGCACATCAAGCTCACCTAGTTTCATCATTGATAATGGAGCTTCAAGACATATGGTTTCAACCAAGGAGGCATTCACCTCACTTGACATGTTGAAAGTTCCACCAATAGTATTGGGAGATGACTCTCTCACTGAAAGTTTGGGAATTGGGAGGATTGATCTTAACCATGGTAAGTTCAGCAATGTGTTGTATGTTCCAGGTCTTGCCTCTAACCTCTTGTCAGTGTATCAGATGACCCGCACAGGGTCTCCAAAGAAGGTCATATTCTCCCCTGATGAAGTTGAGATCACAGATATCTCAAGTGGTAAATTCATTGCAAAAGGAATTGCAAATCATACTTCGAAGGTATACATGTTCTCACACTTCCTACCCTACTCAAACCCCTCTGCTCTTCTGATTCATGCTAATGAGGCAAGCAAGCTTTGGAATGAAATATTTGGCCACCTAAATTACAAGTATCTTTCTGATCTTAGTGAAAAATAAATGGTCATAGGGTTACCAAAGATTAAGTTTTCCAAAGGAGTCTGTCAAGGTTGCATCCTAGGAAAACACCTAGAGCACAAATTTGAGAGAGCTAGTCATGAGAGAACCTCTGCACCTCTTGAGTTGATCCACAGTGATGTTGCTGGCCCATTTCCTCATATGTCAATTAGTCAGGCCAAATATGCATTGACATTCCTAGATGACTTTTCCAGGTATTGCTGGGTTTACTTCCTGAAACACAACTCTGAATTTTTTGGCCTCTTCAAAGTCTTTAAGGCTTTGTTTGAAAACCAGTCTGGGAGGAAACTCAAGGTCCTCAGATCTGAAAATGGTGGTGACTATGTCAAGTCTGTTGATGTATATGTAACTTCGGAATGTATTCTTCCATGTATATTGTAACCCGATGTTTATTCCGGGATGTTTCTATTATGTATCTGAGTCATGTTGTCATACCCCGATGTTCCGATCGGGAAGATTAATAATGTAAACAAGTCATATCAAGTCATTAGGTAAGTCCCCACTGTTTCGTGGCACTTGAGTTATTATACACTAATTAAGGTGTAGGCTCGGGTAAGTAATATTAGGTCGAGCCTACGTGTGAAAATGTAATTCAAGTGAACGGATGAATATAAATAGAGAGTGAGAGTCTCTCTATTTATCACTTGTGAAATACATCACTTGCTCTCTCAAGTGTGGCGCACTATTGGAGAAGGAAATACTTTGGCTTGATAGAAGACAGAAGGCTATTGCTGTGTTGGGAGTGCATCTTACTGTTTTGGGTTTCACATCTTGTGGTGATACTATCTTAGAGGAAGTTGCGGGGTTTTCTCCATTTATGGTTTCCCCGATCAAAACTCTTTGTGTCTCTTGTCTCTTGTGATGTGCTTATGTTCTTGCTGTGCTTGTTATTCTCTCAGTGAAAAGATCCTAACATAATGCTAGCTTAAATGTTGAAAAACTAACATGGAATCAGAGCTAACCTGAGAAGAAGACACGGTGCAGCTGCGGAGACTAGGGATTCCTTGTTTGTGGATCTTTCTCCACAAATTTTCAGCAAAAGTAAGGTGGAATTACTCTCCTCCCTAGGGCACATCTTTGTGTCGAAACAGAATTCAATTCTGAGGTTTTTCAGTTTTGGACCTGTCACTAGGGTTGGAAATTAGGGATTTTCATAGAAGAGGTATTTTTTAGTGAGCCCAGGCCTGGATTGTTCTCCTCCCCAAAATCGAAGTTAGGAACAAATTTGAGGGCATTTGGGTGGACAGAACTCCAGAAAAGCAAAACCCTAGTTGCTCCTGAACCAGCTCTGCAGGATTTTAGCTCAAGCTTTAGATTTGACATCTTGAACCTGGTAAGATCTAAAATATTTTGTATTTCCATTTGAGGTTCTTATTTAGAGATGTCTCATCATACCAAGCTTGATGAAAAGCTTGAGGGGGCTGATAAATTCCGAGCTTGGAAGTATAGGATCTCCCTGGTCCTGGAAGAGAATGAATTAGACTCCTACATTCATGAGGAGATTCCAGTTCCAGAGGGAGATGAGGAAAAGGCCCTACATAATAAGAAGATGGTTATGGAAAGGAGGATCATTGCTAATTCTATCAAGGATCATCTTATCCCACAGGTGTCCTCTCTTAAGACACCTAAAGCTATGTTTGATGCCCTAACCAAATTGTTTGAAGGAAAGAACATCAATCGGAAGATGACCCTGAGGAACCAGTTGAAGAATGTGAAGATTTAGAATGTAGAAACTATCTAGTCATACTTCACAAGGGTTTCTCAAATCAAGGGACAATTAGAAGCTATTGATGAAGAAGTGGAAAATGCAGAGATTGTCATGACTACTTTGAATGGCCTCCCTAGGTCATGGGATGCTTTCATTCAAGGAATCTGTGCTAGAAAGAAGTTAGTCAAATTCAGCAGACTATGGGAAGAATGCTCTCAAGAAGAAGCTAGAATAGCAGCTCGAGAAGAGAAGATGGGTAGTGAAGACCAAGCTCTCACAGTATGCTCCAAGACTCACTCCAAGTCATCAAGAAAAAGGCTTCATCACTTCAAAGGTAAGCACTCTCAAAAAGATAATACTAAAAGAGACATGTCTAGGATCATATGCTATACTTGTGATGAAGCAGGACACTTTGCAAAAGATTGTCCTAACAAACAGAAGAAGATGAAGAAGAGCAGCAAAAGAAAACATCATGCTCATGCTGCAGAGGATGATGAACCATCCAGAAAGAGATCCAGATATGAAAGTGAAGATTCTTCAAGCAAGGATGAATATGTATTGATTTCAGCTCTCACAGGTAACATTACTCATGGAAGTGATGATTGGCTCATAGACAGTGGTGCTTCCAAACATATGACGGGATTCAAGGAATCCTTTGTGAGACTATCAGAACATGAATCACCTCATAAGGTGAAACTAGGAGATGACTACCAATATCCAATAAAAGGTAGTGGGGAATCTTCATACAAGCTAGAATCTGGTAAGTATCTAACAATGAAAGAAGTATTGTTTGTTCCAGGACTCAAGAAGAACCTTTTATCTATTTCAGCTTTGGATTCAAAAGGAATGTGGGTTGCATTCATAGATGGTCAAGTCATCATGTGGCCAAAAGGAAAGACTATCGATGATGTGGTAGTAATTGGAGAACAAGAAGGAGGCTTGTACAAACTGAAGGGTCATCTAGAACAAGCCTTGATCCATGACACAGTAGAGCCAAATGAACTTTGGCATAGAAGACTTGCACATGTGCATTACAAAGCACTACCTATTGCAAGTAAAGCTGTCGAAGGTCTTCCAGAAATTCAAGCAAAACATGAAGGAGTCTGCAAAGGATGTGCGAAAGGAAAGAATACAAAGAAGACATTTCCAAGCAGCGAAAGCAAAGCCAAAAGCATTCTAGAAATCATCCACTTCGATGTATGCGGTCCTATGTCATCAAACTCACTCAGCGGGTATGCATACTATGTTTCTTTTATTGATGATTTTTCTAGAAAGACATGGATTTATTTTATGAAGAACAAAGATGAAGTATTCAGCAAATTCAAGGAATTCAAAGCCTTGATTGAGAACCAGACTGAAAAGAAGATCAAGACCATCATATCAGATAATAGTGGAAAATTCACTTCGAATGAATTCAAGGAGCTATGCAAAGAATCAGGGATTAAGAGGGAGTTGTCCACTCCTTACAATCCTCAACAAAATGGGGTTGCAAAACGGAAGAACAGAACTATCACGGAAGCTGCAAGGGCTATGCTTCATGATCAAGATCTACCTATGCATCTTTGGGCTGAAGCTACCAGAACAGCGGTGTATGTATAGAACCGTACTCCACATAGAGTACTCGAGAACAAGACTCCTGAAGAAGTCTTCTTCGGCAAGAAACCAGAAGTCAGCCATCTCAGAATATTCGGTTGTCCAGTGTACATACATATTCCAAAAGAGAAGAGAACAAAATTAGATCCTTCAGGAAAGAAGGGTATATTTGTGGGTTACTCTAAAAGCTCGAAGGCTTATAGAATCTACTTTCCAGGATACAAGAAGATTGACATCAGCAGGGATGTGACATTTGATGAAGGCACAGCTTACAGCAAATCCAGAAAGAGACCTGCTGAAGAAACTGAAGAGGCGGAAGCAGAAGCACCCAGGATCCGTGATACAATCATGAACGAAGAAGCTCAAGAAGAAGATCAAGAATTCAAGGAACCAAAAAGACCTATAGATCCACCTCTGGAGAAGAATCCTCATAAGAGGAAACCTGCTTGGGTACATGAACTTATCCAAGGTGCGAAAAGATATGGGGCTCCAGAAGAGAATCACAGAGAAAGAAAGAGGACCAGATCAAATTCCGGGTATGTAGCTTTACTATGTGATTTCATTAATAAAGAACCTTCCAGTTATGAAGAAGTGGCAGATCAGAAAGAATGGAAGGATGCGATGATCGAAGAATATCAATCGATCATGAAGAATGATGTTTGGGATGTTGTCCCAAGACCAAAAGGGAAGTCAGTTGTTACTTCCAAATGGATCTACAAGATCAAGCATGCTGCAGACGGTAGCATTGAAAAGTATAAGGCAAGATTTGTAGCTCGGGGATTCTCTCAGAAAGAGGGAGTAGACTATGAAGAAACCTTTGCACCTGTAGCCAGATACACTTCCATTAGATCAGTACTTGCTCTGGCTGTAGTGACGAAGTGGAATATACACCAGATGGATGTCAAGACTGCTTTCCTGAATGGTGTAGTATAAGAGGAAGTGTATGTAGAACAACCACTCGGTTTTGAGACACATGACAGAGAGTCTCATGTATGCAGATTGAAGAAAGCCTTGTATGGTTTGAAAAAGGCACCCAGGACCTGGTACGGCAGGATTGACAGCTTTCTATCTAGTTTGGGCTTTACCAAGAGTAAAGCAGACTCCAACCTTTACTACAAGGTTGAAGATGGCAACCCAGTGATTCTTCTACTATATGTAGACGATCTATTTGTGACAGGTACAGATGGGTTGATTGCTGATATGAAGAGAAAGCTTGCTTCCGAGTTCGAGATGAAGGACTTGGGGATGATGCATTACTTTCTAGGTATGGAGGTGTGGCAGAGTACAGATGGAATCTTCCTTGGGCAAGGGAAGTATGCAGTAGAGATCCTAAAGAGATTTGGGATGATGGACTGCAAGGCTTTGGCTACACCCATGGCATCGAACCTGAAGCTATTGAGTGATGCTTCATCAGATTCGGTTGATGCTACGATGTATCATCAGATGATTGGGTCATTGATGTACCTGACGAACACAAGACCAGATATTTGCTTTGCTGTGAACACCTTGAGCCAATACTTGACAGATCCAAGAAATGTTCACTTGACTGCTGCAAAGCATATTCTGAGGTACCTGAAGGGTACAATTGATTATGGGCTCAAGTATGATGCGAATCAGAAGATTAACCTGGAGGGTTATGTTGATTCAGATTGGGCAGGCAGTGCCATCGACAGGAAGAGTACTTCTAGGTGTTGCTTCAGTATGGGATCAAGTGTGATCTCTTGGTTTAGTAGGAAGAAATCCTGTGTGGCACTGAGTACAGCTGAAGCAGAGTATGTCGCAGCTTGTTCAGCTAGTTGTGAGGCAGTATGGCTGTGGAAGCTACTGTCTGATATATTTGATCTCCAGTTGGATGCTACTTGTATACATTGTGACAACCAGAGTTGCGTGAAGTTGTCAGAGAATCCAGTGTTCCATGACAAGTCGAAGCATATTGAGATCAAGTATCACTATATCAGGGATATGGTGCAGAGAGGAGGAGTGAAGCTCCTGTATGTTGCGACGGAGGAACAGATAGCTGATGTATTGATGAAGCCATTGGCTAGGATGAAGTTCGAGTACTTCAGAGAGAGATTTGGTGTTCTCCAGATCGAGGCTTCCTCCCAGAGACAGTGATGAGATCCATAGCCATTCTGACATGGTGAGAGGATTGGTTCCTTCCATGGTCAGATGTAAGGGCTGAGCCATTCCGTCATGGTGAGAGGATTAGTTCCTTCCATGACTGATATGAGTGCTGAGATCCATAGCCATTCTGACAAGCAGGTCAGATGTAAGGGCTGAGCCATTCCGTCATGGTGAGAGGATTAGTTCCTTCCATGACTGATATGAGTGCTGAGATCCATAGCCATTCTGACAAGCAGGTCAGATGTAAGGGCTGAGCCATTCTGTCATGGTGAGAGGGTTGCTCCCTTCCATGTCAGATATAAGTGCTGGCCATTCTGTCAAGTAGGACAGATGTAAGGGAAACTAGAGTGGAGGCGCCTGGTCCATTACCAGGTATCTCAGTTAGGGACTGGGGGCCATTCTGACGAGGGTGTAGGATTCAGTTCCTACCAGGTCAGATGTGAGTGCACAAATCTCTCATCATTGTGAGCGGATATGGTTCCAGCCTGGATGAGAGTCTTTCATCATTGTGAGCGGATATGGTTCCAGCTTGGATGAAAGTGAGAAAATATCTCATCATTGTGAGCGGATATGGTTCCAGCCTGGATGAGAGTCTTCCATCATTGTGAGCGGATGTGGTTCCAACCTGGGTGAAAAGAACAGAGTTCTTTCATCATTGTGAGTGGATGTGGTTCCAGTCTGGATGGAAGTGCAGAACTCTCTCATCATTGTGAGCGGATGTGTTCCAGCCTGGATGGATGTGAGTACTGTGCCTTTCTGACGAGTAGGTCAGATATAAGTGCAGAGCCATTTCACAGATGGTAGTTGATTGTGCCTACCATGGTGGTGAATGTGAGTGCTGGGCCTTTTTGATGTGACTATAGTTTACTACATGATCAGATGTGAGTGCTGGGCATGCCTTTCTGATGAGCAGGTCAGATGTAAGTGCTAGGCGAAGACCTACATGAGGGTAGGCCTACAACCAGCATGAAAAAGGGGTGGCTCTATAGAACTTCCTATGACGAGATAGTACACACATGATGATGACCAGAGGTGATCCAGATCAAGCTATGATCCAGATCCAGTTATGATGACTCCGAGAGATCCAGATCGAGTGATGATCTAGATCTAGCTATGATGATCCAGATCGAGTGATGATCCAGATCCAGTGATGATGACCAGTGACGATCCAGATCGAGAGATGATCCAGATCCAGATAACTTGAAGATGATGATGACTTGAATATGAAGATGACTCGAATATGAATATGATCCAGTTGATACAGAGAAGAAGACCAATGCTGAAAATTGTGTCGAAAGAATACCTTCCCAGTTAAGAGGGAGTGTTGATGTATATGTAACTTCGGAATGTATTCTTCCATGTATATTGTAACCCGATGTTTATTTTGGGATGTTTCTATTATGTATCTGAGTCATGTTTTCATACACTGATGTTCTGATCAGGAAGATTAATAATGTACACAAGTCATATCAAGTCATTAGGTAAGTCCCCACTGTTTCGAGGCACTTGATTTATTATACACTAATTAAGGTGTAGGCTTGGGTAAGTAATATTAGGTCGAGCCTACGTGTGAAAATGTAATTCAAGTGAACAGATGAATATAAATAGAGAGTGAGAGTCTCTCTATTTATCACTTGTGAAATACATCACTTGCTCTCTCAAGTGTGGCGCACTATTGAAGAAGGAAATACTTTGGCTTGATAGAAGACAGAAGGCTATTGCTGTGTTGGGAGTGCATCTTACTGTTTTGGGTTTCACATCTTATGGTGATACTATCTTAGAGGAAGTTGCGGGGTTTTCTCCATTTATGGTTTCCCCGATCAAAACTCTTTGTGTCTCTTGTCTCTTGTGATGTGCTTATGTTCTTGCTGTGCTTGTTATTCTCTCAGTGAAAAGATACTAACATAATGCTAGCTTAAATGTTGAAAAACTAACAAAGTCTGAGTTCATTCAATATTGTGCAGATGCAGGTATTCAGATGCAGCATTCTATCCCTTACACACCACAGCATAATGGTGTTGCTGAGAGGAAGAACAGATCAATGAAAGAGATGGCAACCTGCATGATGGAGGCTAAGACTTTGCCACCAAAGTACTGGACCAAAGCTATAAATTGTGCAGCTTATATCCAGAATAGGGTGCCTCATAAATAGCCTGATGGTATGACTCTTTTCAAAGCATGGAGTGGGCATAAGCCAGATGTGACCCATTTCAGGATTTTTGGCTCAAGGGCTTGGGCTAGAATTCCAACAGAAAAGAGGAAGGCTTTGCAGCCCCAAATCCAAAGTGTCTATTTGTTGGGTACTCTGAATATTCAAAAGGGTACAAGCTGATCAATTTGAGCACAAACAAAGCCTTCATTGAAAGGTGTGTTCAGTTTCAAGAAGAGCCCCTAGCAGCAGTGGAAGTTGGAGAATCCTCTTCACCACCAGAACCTCTGAATGTAAGTGAAGAGATAGTTGAACATGCTGATTCTGATATTTCTAATGATGATAGTTTGATTGCAGATCCTAACATTCCTACAAGACCAAAATGGGCAGCCAATACCATTCATGCAGCTAGAGAACTAGCTGGAAATCCTAATGATCCTAGGAGGACCAGATCTCAGTTTGAGAGTGCTCTGTGCATGAAAGATCCTATGTTTGCTGAGAAATGCTATCTGATGATTGAATCAGATCCACAGACATATGAATATGTAGCAAAAGATCCAAGATGGAAAGCATCCATGAAGGAAGGGTTCAGCTCACTCCAGAAGAGCAACACTTGGGAGCAGGTTGATCTTCCCCCAGGGAGGAAGCTAGTTCAGTGTAAGTGGGTGTACAAAACCAAATTTGTTGCTCATGGTTCACCTCTGAAGTATAAGGCCAGATTGGTAGCCAACGTCTACTCACAAGTTCAGGGCATAGACTACAATGAGACCTTTGCACCAGTGGAAAAGATGGACTCCATCAGGCTAGCCTTAGCCATTGCAGCTTCAAAGCAATGGGAAGTACATCACATGGATGTGAAGTGTGCTTTCCTGAATGGAGATCTCACTGAAGAGATATACATGCAGCAGCCTCAAGGATTTACTACTCACCCATCTCCTGTGTGCATGCTAAAGAAGTCATTGTATGGGCTTAAGCAAGCCCCCAGGGCTTGGTATGCCAAGATTGATAGCTTTCTGCTATCACTGAATTTTGTTCGATGCAAATCAGATACAAATGTCTATTTAAATCTGATTAATGGTTCATTAATGATCATTGTTTTATATGTTGATGACCTTCTCATTACAGGAAGCTCAAAGGATGAAATTGCTTCCTTGAAGGATGCAATGAACCATGCCTTCTCCATGACAGATTTGGGGCTATTGAGCCAATTCTTGGGGCTCTAGATTTCTCAAACCAAAGATGGAATTAAAGTGTAGTCCAAGTATGCCTTGGATTTGCTGAACAAATTCAAAATGAAGGATTGCAAGCCAAGCAAGACTCCTTTCCTTTCAGGAGTGAAGCTTGAAGAAGCTGATTCTTCACCTATGGTAAACAATACACTGTATAGGCAATTGATTGGATGTTTGTTGTATCTTACACATACTAGACCTGATATTTATTATGCAGTAAGTGTGGCTTCAAGACACATGGATCAGCCTCATGAGATCCATTGGAAAGCAGCCAAAAGGATCCTTAACTTTGTTCAGGGAACAAGGACACATGGGATCTTCTATAAAGCTAAATCTGATCTTGATTTGATTGGGTTTACTGACAGTGATTGGGCAGGTGACAGTATAGATCAAAAGTATACATCAGGAAATGTGTTCATGCTTGTAGAAGGGCCAATCAGCTGGTCAAGCAAGAAATAGAGTGTTATTGCACTCTCATCTACAGAAGCATAGTACAGAGGAGTTGTAAATGCAGCAACTCAATGTTTATGGTTGCAGGGGTTACTTGGAGAGTGTGGCTTCCAATCAGAATACTCAACTACTATCTACTGTGATAATCAGAGTACCATTTGAATCTGCAATGATCTAGTTTAGAAGCAGAGAACCAAACACATTGAGATCCATATGCACTACATCAGACAGCTTGTGCATGATGGCACCATTCACCTACTCTTATGTTCATCTTCAGAACAAGTAGCTGATATCTTCACCAAAGTTTTTTGTGAGAAGATATTCAGCAATCTCAAATCACTGCTGGGGATTGCTGATCATGCTCTGAAGCATGAGTGATGACAATATTTCCAAATTTTGTTTTACAGTCCATGTTTAAGGGAGGATTTTTCCCACTGGGTTTTTGCCTCTTTCCTCGGTTAAATGGACATGCAGTATGTAAAGGGTGAATAATATTTGTTGCTAGGCCTTATAATTTTCATATTTTTTACTCATAAGTCAGGATTAAGGGGGGGTGTTATAATAATCAACCCATAGTTAGCTACCTTAGACATTAATTAGTCCAATTTTTGTCTTATTTGCCTAGTTTCCATATTCCACCTTATGCAAGTTGTCCTCCACACATCCATAGTGGTCAAACTTGATAATTTTGAGTCATGGAGTGCTTGAGAAACCTCCTAGAATCAAATCTACTTTATTCCTGGCCTCCCTAGTGCATATCTACTTTTTATGCTTTATTGCCTGCTTTTCCAGTGTTTTAAGGCAATTAGGAAAGTTTGACTAGGTGAAGTTAACTTGTTTTTTGTCCTCATCATCCTCCACTCTTTCCTCCTATGAAAAGCATGTATAAGTTTTCCTTCCACCATCTATTAGCTTTCCTAATTGCTTTTTCCAATTCGTGAGCTCCTAGACAGATTTGGAATGTGCTTTATGCACCTATGGGGGATTTGCTTAGATTTAGTAAGCTTGCTTTTGACTAGATTCGAATGGCATCTTCATGCATTCAAATCCCTCATGTAATTATTTATTGTGTCAGCCTATGACTTCACAGGGTTGGCTATTGTACACTTATTCAATACAAATTAGTGTTCTGCTCCATTATTCAGTCTCCTTTGTGAGTAATTTGCATGTGTAATTAGCAATTGTTGTGAGTGTAATTGTTCTAACACCTGGGTTAAATTTCCACATGGTATCAGAGACTTTGTAGATCGATTTCTCTCCTTCCAATTTGTTTTGCAGGTTCGACATCATTGACTGGCAGCATTCTGCTGACTGACGGGACAATTTCTGAGCTATGGATCAATCTCAGCAGATCGTCTTGACTCCATTTAATTTATTTGAATGGAAAGCATAGATGGAGATACTATTGAGATCGAAAGGCCTCTACAGAGTGACTATGGCAACAGAAGCAGAGCCCAATGCAACTACAGAGAAGATTAAATGGCACAACAGGAGGGATGAGGCCTATGGTCTCCTATGTCTAAGCATATCCAGAGACCTCCTTTTCCATCTTGATGGATTGACATCACCGAATGAAGTATGGGAGAAGCTTGTTAATATTTTTGGAAAGACATATGAGATGAGGGGACATCAAATTGAAAATGAATTGATCTCCCTGAGTCCAAATAGCTTTGAATCCCTCCAACTCTATTTTTCCAAGTTCAAAGCACTTGTTTTGCAGCTAAAACAATGTGGGATCAAAAAGAAGGATGATCAGCTGGTCTTGGCCATACTCTTGAAGCTTGGCCCTGATTATTCATTGTTTGTTTCGACCTTCTATGCCACAAAGTTGACAGCTCGAGCCTGGAAAATGCCTAGCCTTGCATATTTCATGGAATCTCTCACACAAGAACAAGATAAATTGGTGATGATGGGCACCATCAAACCTTCCAAAGACCAAGCTCTGGTTGCTGGAGATTCAAGGGTGGATTCAAAAAGAAAAAAGAAAGCTAAAAATCCACCTGAGCAAAAGAGAGACAAGAACAAGTCTCCAGAGGAGCCTCAAGGTTCCAAGAAGAACTACCAAAAGAAGAAGAACAAAGGAGAAATGAGCAAGCGCGCATACTGCAGTAAGGGCAAACATTCTGAGAGCTCCTGCATGAAGAAGCAAATAGACATGCTGACCCAACTCCTGGAGAAGAATGGCATCTCCCTTCCAGACAGCTCAAAGAAGAGGGAAGGAGGATCAAATTCAGAAGACAAAGAGAAATTTCATGCATCGGTTGTTGGCACATCAAGCTCACCTAGTTTCATCATTGATTATGGAGCTTCAAGACATATGTTTTTGACCAAGGAGGCATTCACCTCACTTGACATGTCGAAAGGTCCACCAATAGTACTGGGAGATGACTCTCTCACTGAAAGTTTGGGCAAAGGGAGGATTGATCTTGACCATGGTAAGTTCAGCAATGTGTTGTATGTTCCAGGTCTTGCCTCTAACCTCTTGTCAGTGTATCAGATGACCCACACAGGGTCTCCAAAGAAGGTCATATTCTCCCCTGATGAAGTTGAGATCATAGAGATCTCAAGTGGTAAATTCATTGCAAAAGGAATTGCAAATCATACTTCGAAGGTATACATGTTCTCACACTTCCTACCCTACTCAAACCCCTCTGCTCTTCTGATTCATGCTAATGAGGCAAGCAATCTTTGGCATGAAATATTTGGCCACCTAAATTACGAGTATATTTCTGATCTTAGTGAAAAATAAATGTTCATAGGGTTACCAAAGATTAAGTTTTCCAAAGGAGTCTGTCAAGGTTGCATCCCAGGAAAACACCCAGAGCACAAATTTGAGAGAGCTAGTCATGAGAGAACCTCTACACCTCTTGAGTTGATCCACAATGATGTTTCCAGCCCATTTCCTCATATGTCAATGATTCAAGCCAAATATGCATTGACATTCATACATGAATTTTCCAAGTATTATTGGGTTTACTTCCTGAAACACAAGTCTGAAGTTTTTGGCCTCTTCAAAGTATTTAAGGCTTTGGTTGAAAACCAGTCTGGGAGGAAACTCAAGGTCCTCAGATCTGACAATGGTGGTGAGTATGTCAAGTCTGAGTTCATTCAATATTGTGCAGATGCAGGTATTCAGATGCAGCATTCTATCCCTTATACACCACAACAGAATGGTGTTGCTGAGAGGAAGAACAGATCACTGAAAGAGATGGCAACCTGCATGATGGAGGCTAAGACTTTGCCACCAAAGTACTGGGCCAAAGCTATAAACTATGCAGCCTATATCCAAAATAGGTTGCCTCATAAACATCTTGATGGTATGACTCCTTTCGAAGCATGGAGTGGGCACAAGCCAGATGTGACCCATTTCAGGATTTTTGGCTCAAGGGCTTGGGCTAGAATTCCAACAGAAAAGAGGAAGGCTTTGCAGCCCCAAAGCCAAGAGTGTCTATTTGTTGGGTACTCTGAAGTTTCAAAATGGTACAAGCTGATCAATTTGAGCACAAACAAATCCGTCATTGAAAGGTGTGTTCATTTTCAAGAAGAGCCCCTAGTAGCAGTAGAAGTTGGAGAATCCTCTTCACCACCAGAACCTCTGAATGTAATTGAAGAGATAGTTGAACATGCTGATTCTGATATGTCTAATGATGATAGTTTGATTGCAGATCCTAATAGTCCTAAAATACCAAAATGGGCATCCAACACCATTCATGTAGCTGGAGAACTAGCTGGAAATCCTAATGATCCTAGGAGGACCAGATCTCAGTTTGAGAGTGCTCTGTGCATGAAAGATCCTATGTTTGCTGAGAAATGATATCTGATGATTGAATCAGATCCATAAACATATGAAGATTCAGCAAAAGATCCAATATGGCAAGCAGCCATGAAGGAAGAGTTTAGCTCACTCCAGAAGAGCAACACTTGGGAGCTGGTTGATCTTCCCCCAAGGAGGAATCTAGTTCAATGTAAGTGGGTGTACAAAACCAAATTTTCTGCTGATGGTTCACCTCTGAAGTATAAGGCCAGAATGGTAGCCAAGAGATACTCACAATTTCAGGGCATAGACTACAATGAGACCTTTGCACCAGTGGCAAAGATGGACTCCATTAGGCTAGCCTTAGCCATTGTAGCTTCAAAGCAATGGGAAGTACATCACATGGATGTGAAGTGTGCTTTCCTAAATGGAGATCTCACTGAAGATATATACATGCAGCAGCCTGAAGGATTTGCTACTAACCCATCTCTTGTGTGCAGGCTAAAGAAGTCATTGTATGGGCTTAAGCAAGCCCCCAGGGCTTGGTATGCCAAGATTGATAGCTTTCTGCTATCACTGAATTTTGTTCGATGCAAATCAGATCCAAATGTCTATTTAAAGCTGATTAATGGTTCATGAATGATCATTTTTTTATATGTTGATGACCTTCTCATTACAAGAAGCTCAAAGGATGAAATTGCTTCCTTGAAGGATGCAATGAACCATGCCTTCTCCATGACAGATTTGGGGCTATTGAGCCAATTCTTGGGGCTCGAGATTGCTAAAACCAAAGATGGAATCAAAGTGCATCAGTCCAATTATGCCTTGGATTTTTTGAAGAAATTCAACATAAAGGATTGCAAGCCAAGCAAGACTCCTTTCCTTTCAGGAGTGAAGCTTGAAGAAGCCGATTCTTCACCTATGGTAAACAATACACTGTATAGGCAATTGATTGGATGTTTGTTGTATCTTACACATACTAGACCTGATATTTCTTATGCAGTAAGTGTGGCTTCAAGATACATGGATCAGCCTCATGAGATCCATTGGAAAGCAGCCAAAAGGATCCTTAACTTTGTTCAGGGAACAAGGACACATGGGATCTTCTATAAAGCTAAATCTGATCTTGATTTGATTGGGTTTACTGACAGTGATTGGGCAGGTGACAGCATAGATCAAAAGTCTACATCAGGATATGTGTTCATGCTTGTAGAAGGGCCAATCAGCTGGTCAAGCAAGAAATAGAGTGCTATTGTACTCTCATCTACAGAAGCAGAGTACAGAGGAGTTGTAAATGCAGCAACTCAATGTTTATGGTTGCAGGGGTTACTTGGAGAGTGTGGCTTCCAATCAGAATACTCAAATACTATCTACTGTGATAATCAAAGTACCATTCAAATCTGCAATGATCTAGTTCAGAAGCAGAGAACCAAACACATTGAGATCCATATGCACTACATCAGACAGCTTGTGCAAGATGGCACCATTCACCTACTCTTCTGTTCATCTTCAGAACAAGTAGCTGATATCTTCACCAAAGTTTTTGTGAGAAGACATTCAGCAATCTCAAATCACTGCTGGGGATTGCTGATCATGCTCTGAAGCATGAGTGATGACAATATTTCCAAATTTTGTTTTACAGTCCATGTTTACCGGAGGATTTTTCCCACTGGGTTTTTGCCTCTTTCCTTGGTTAAATGGACATGCAGTATGTAAAGGGTGAATAATATTTGTTGCTAGGCCCTATAATTTTCATATTTTTTACTCATAATTTAGGCTTAAGGGGGGGTTTTAGAATAATCAACCCATAGTCAGCTACCTTAGACATTAATTAATCCAATTTTTGTCTTATTTGCCTAGTTTCCATATTCCACCTTATGCAAGTTGTCCTCCACACATCCATAGTGGTCAAACTTGATAATTTTGAGTCATGAAGTGCTTGGGAAACCTCCTAGAATCAAATCTACTTTATTCCTGGCCTCCCTAGTGCATATCTGCTTTTTCTGCTTTATTGCCTGCTTTTCCAGTGTTTTAAGGCAATTGGGAAAGTTTGACTAGGTGAAGTTAACTTGTTTTTTGTCCTCATCATCCTCAACTCTTTAATCCTATGAAAATCATGTATGAGTTGTCCTTCCACCATCTATTATCTTTCCTAATTGCTTTTTGCAATTCATGAGCTCCTAGATAGATTTGGAATGTGCTTTATGCACCTATGGGGGATTTGCTTAGATTTAGTAAGCCTACTTTTGACTAGATTCGAATGGAATATTCATGCATTCGAATCCCTCATGTAATTATTTATTTTGGTAGCCTATGACTTCACAGGGTTGGCTATTGTACACTTATTCAATACAGATTAGTGTTCTGTTCCATTATTCAGTCTCCTTTGTGAGTAATTTGCATGTGTAATTGGCAATTGTTGTGAGTGTAATTTTTCTAACACCTGAGTTCAATTTCCACACAAATTCTTTCTTAGGTAATGAAGAAGGGAAATTGTTGGGGAATATTATTTCCAAAAATGGAGTAAAGGTGGACCTCGAAAGGATTGAGGCAATTAAAAATATCCCTTTGCCTAAAAATGTGAAAGCTCTCCAATCCTTTAATGGCCACATAAACTTTATAAGAAGGTTCATCCCTAACCTAGCATAATTAATGAATCCAACCCAGAAGTTATTAAAGAAATATGTTAAGTTTGAATGGACTGATGAGGGTCATCGAAGGCATAAACACCCACAAATGGTTCCATTTCCAAGATCGTGAATCATTTTGTGAGGGATATGTTTTGGCACCTAAAAAATACAAAAAATCAAGAGTGGGTGGATTTAAGGGAATTTGGGTTTGCATGAAAGAAAGTGAAGGATCATTGTTGAATCCGACAAAGTGGTTGGAGTCATACCTATATACAGGTATCCATGAAATTTTCTTTTGCGAGTTTCCTATTTTGTTGTATGAGTGGTTATTGAAGCTAGCAACCCAATGGAAAATTTTCCAAGGAGGAGAACCGATAGAGTGGAGTCCTCATATGATTCAATGACTGAAAAGAACTAACAACCCCATATCTAGAGTTGTTGATTTCTGGGTTGACAGTATTTTGGGCGGATATATTACAGAAATCGTCATTGACACTATAAGGTCATATAGTAAAGTCGAGAGACAATTTTTACAAGGACCCAGAGGAAGGTATTTGACATCTTTGAAAATTTGGATCAAAATGCTCAAATGCGAGAAAGGGATACTGAGACTGGAATCCGATTAGTAAATAATTGTGTATAAAGACCTGGGTTATGTTGCAGAAGAAGTGCAAGAAAAATGGAGCAAAGTAATCTTAGATGTTCCCTACTGATAGAAGAACTGCACTAGAGGGTGGATGTTTAAGAAGTGGAAGGATATTTCAGCCAGGAAAATAAGAAGAACCATGACAAGAAGAGGAAGTTGCAGTACGACCAGAGGATAAGATTATGAGTTGACGTCGCACTTTGATGGAGGTTCTTGCGATGAAGAAGAGGAATACCAGCCTATCATTGAAAGAGAAGAAGAAGAATAATAATAAGCCTCAGATCCAGAATACGAATACGACACACCTACGACCCCACGTATGTCTCTGGAGGTAAGGTCCAGAAACTCATCTCCTAGTGGGTTTGTCAATACAAGTAATACTAATTGTGGGAATAGTGGACAAGGGAGTCCTGCTAGCCAATTTTTTTATCCAACAGTACCAAGGACCATTATAATGGTTGGGAATGATATTAAGTTGTCTATATTCAATGGAAATGGGTTAGAAGACCCAGAGCAATATTGGTTTCTATGTGAATCCATGTGGACCGTACGATAGGTCCAAGATGAAGAAGTAAAGAAGGCACAAATGATCACAACTCTGAGGGGTTATGCGATGGGCTGGTATATTCAGTTCTCTGTGGTTCCGACAAAAGTCACATAGAAAACACTTGACCAAATTCGAGTGGGACTAATAGATGAATTCAGAAATCCCAAATCTAAATCTCAGTGTATTATAGAGATTAAAGAGATTAAGCAATTGTCTACGGAGTCTGTGTGGGAATTTGACTAGAGATTTAGGAAGCTGTTGGCTAAAGTAAGATTTCAGATGTCATACATACAACACAAAGAGTGGTTCATTGCAGTGCTATTATCACACATCTGGATTCCCTTGATGAAACAAAATATTGTGTCATAGACCGAAGTGCTAGAGTTGGCCATGAAGCTCGAATTTTCATCTGCAAGAGAGACTGGTGCATGAATGATACAAATTCAGTCGCAGCTAGCCAAACTCACACTACAACTCTGAGACATTAAAAAAGGGAAGGAAGTCCAAGAAGAACTATGGTGTATGATATGCAGAGCTGAAGGACACCACAAGGACAATTTCCCAACGTTCATGAACTATGTTGCATTATGAGCATTGAATCCAATAAATACACAAGGGATACCTTGGTGTAGAATATGCCAGACTAGAGTTCATCGGTCGAAAGAGTGTTTGTACTTGAATAATATTGTAAGTGCACCAACTAGTTTATATTGTAAATTTTATAAATCAGTAGTCCATGATGAGTAGGATTGCAGAGCATTCCAGCTGCTGCAGGAGAAAACAGTCGAAACCTATTTAATGAAAAATGAATAGCATATGCGAGTTGAGTGGGATCAAGCTCAATATCCACAAGCTCAGTATCCTCAGTCCCAGTATCCATAGAATCAATACCCGCAACAACAATACCCTCAACAAAGAGGGGTGGAAATTTTTGAGGTCGAGGGAAAGGAGAGGGATTTGGTTGTGGAAGAGGCCAAATCATATGTTATAATTATGGGCAATTAGGATATTTTTCCAGGGACTATATGGGTCCTACAAAGACATGTTCATATTGCAAAATTTTGATCATACCATCGAACAGTTTCCATAGTTGATTGTGAAGTGGCAGGATAGAAATGTGGGAAACACGAACCCTCTACAGATTCCCAACCCGAAACCCAACCAAAATATTCAAAACATATCTGCTGAGCCGAGCGAACCAAATATACATGTTGTAACAAGGATATTTGTTGCGACGGGAGCATATCAAGATGCACAACATGAACAACTGCAGGTGTAACCAGCAACACAAAAGAAATTTCCATTCGACGTTCGAAGAGAAAAGGAATCATTCTTAGACGCACGAAAAAAATTCGTCGACAAGAATCAAGCATCGATGTCTTCTCCTACGCTACCAAGAAGACCAATAATGGATATTACTCAAAGGTTTGATCAGCTACTTCAAAAGAAACCGACGAGAAAGGTTAGTAAGATTAAAGAGTTTTTTAAAAGTTTCTTATTACTAATACAAGATAAAGATGTTGTCGTAGAATTGACAACTCTAATAGAAGAACCCCAAGAAGAGCTATGACTAAACAAAAGAATTAACCATGTGGGAAAAAGATTAAAGATCAGTCATGAGTTAAGAATGACCGCTTAGATAGAAGATTATGATATGGACTATATTATCCTAGATTTGGGATCTAATATCAACATTTTCACGAGACAAACATGGGAAAGCATGGGGAAACCACGATTGGAGTGGTCTCCTATTCAGCTCAAATTAGCATATCGGTTGAAAGTACTACCTATCGGTTGACTGACTCAAGTGCATGCTGAGTTAGAAGGCATGAGAACATATGTTGACTTTGAAGTAATCAACATTGTCAATGAAACAAACCCATATCCTACACTTTTTGGGATTGACTAGGCAATTGATAATTATACCATCATCAATTTTAAGAAAAAAATATTAACTTTTGAAGATTCCGAGCTAAGGGCGGTCATACCAATTGATCCCCTAGAAGGTTAGAGATATGTCCAGCCAATAAATAGTGAAGGAAAAGGTGACTATATCGACCATATTTATAACATCACATCTAAAAAGGATGATTATGTATATCCAACAATTGACGAAAATCTTAGTTGGCGGAGTATTAGTTCTTGTACATCAGATTCTGGCAAAGCATTTTAAAATTGGTAGAATATGATGAATGAAGTATCCATGAGAAAGTGTGCACGAATTAAACGGTCTGTGCGACGAGTAGGAATCGAGGTAAATGATCTACCCACATATGAAGGTTTACCTAACCTTGCATCTTTTCTAACATAGTTTGAAGAAAAATTCATAGAACATCAACGCTTTTTTGTACTAGACTTTGCATTAAAATATACACCCACGATATGGTGGGCCGCACATAAAGAATATATCTCAAAATGGCCACAATGTCAAATATTGATGGAGATAAGGTTCAAAGAATATATAATCTATACTGGTCGAAAGTATATAGGATTGACTAATCCGGTCGAACATATAGAGTATTGTCGTGCGACATGGGAGGCATGTCTACGACGAGAATGGGTTCATCAGTTCATACACACATTAGACATGATACCAAGGAACTGGTATACGTTAGTTGAGTTGCGACGATTAACTATTGAATGAGATGAATTAGCTACTACCTTCATACACACATTTGAATTTGTCGATGATCATCCGTCGATTGATGTCGCATTGCAAGTAATCAAGACAAATATATTTGAAGATATCCCTATCGTAATGACAAACTTCAATCAGCGTAGCACAACAATCCAACGTTGGATGGAGTGCTATAATGTGACAGGAGAACCTGATGACGATATCCCACTCGATGTAAACATACTATATTCTTAAGGTACATGCACAGTGGAAGGATTTGGTATTTATAGTGACTAATTTTGGAATCCACTAAAAGTCAAGAAAGTAAACATTGGCTCCTCGAAGAATCCAAAATTTTCCAATATTGGAGATTATTGGGATGACGATACTATCAAGAATAAAATGGACCTATTGCATGAGTTTCAACATATATTCCCTACAAAATTCTCATATATGAAATGGATTGTCGGAGACCTTGGAGAAATGAAGATGATACCTTTAAAGCCCGACGCAATACCTGTCAAGCAACGACCATACCGATTGAATCCGCGGTATAAATAAAAATTCAAGGAAGAGTTGGACCGATGCAGGTGTCAAAGAACCTGTAGAAAAATCAAAGTGGATAAGTCCGATAGTAGTGCAAGATAAAAATACTACTAGTGAAGTGCAGATTTGCATTGACCTAAGAAAATTGAATGATGCTTGTTTACATGGCCCATTTCCAACTCCATTTATAGATGAGGTACTGTAGAGTGTTGGGGATCAATAGATTTACACATTCACTGATGGGTTCTCTGGCTACTATCATATTATAATCCCAATGGAAGATCGAAACAAGATAACCTTTGTGACGGAGTGGGGTTGTTTTCAATACACAGTAATTCCCTTTGGACTCAAGAATGCTCCTGCTATTTTTTCTAGAATAGTAGTGGTTTCCTTCAAATATTTTATTCATAAATTTATTGAGGTCTACTTCGATGATTGGACCATATTTGGGCTCATTAAGGATTATATTGAGAGCCTTAGATTGATGCTGGAACGTTGTTTCCAATATCAAATTTCACTAAACTTTAAGAAATGTATCTTTTGTGCCTCGTTTGAAATTCTGTTGGGCCACGTACTTTGTTGTGATGGAATCTTGGTCGACCCTAACAAAATTGTGATTATCGTCGATCCACAACCACCTACCACAGTGAAGCAACTAAGAGAAATATTGGGACATACATGATACTACCGAAAATTTATTAAAGGATATGTGGAGGTGAATGCTCTGATGGAGAATTTATTGAAGAAAGATGTTAAGTTTCAGTGGACACAAATTCTCCAAGAGAGTCTGGACACTTTAAAGAATAATATGGTTACAATACCCATAATTGTATTTCCATACTGGAAAAAGGAATTTCATGTACATGTGGATATGTCGTATGCCGCACTCGACGTGGTATTATCACAACCTGCGAAGGGTCGATTGATCATCCTATTACCTTCACTAGAAGAAAATTATCAGTAGCGGGGAAGAACTATACCACGATGGAAAGAGAAGGACTAGCTATGGTATACACCCTATAGAAATTCAAACATTATTTGATGGGTGGACATTTCAAAATGTACACAGATAATTCATAATTAAAATACCTGGTCAATAATCCAGTGTTGGTGAGGAATATTTGCCGGTGGCTTCTCCTTTTTCAGGAATTTGACTTTGAAGTTATTGTTAAACCAGGTCAACTAAATTCAAGACCAGACCATCTATCAAGGATCAAAAGTGCTAATAAATAACCTGGTAAGCTCGACGATAGTCTCCCTAATGCGCAACTATTTGCGATAACAATGTTTGATGGTCATTACAGAGACACCATACAATTTTTGAGTAAGGGATATGCACCAGCTAAATTTACTACTACAAAACAAATAGTTAGTTGTGTGAGTTGTAGATTTCCATTTGATCTCTAGACAGTTATATAAAATGGGGCCTAATGGGATTCTTCGTCGTTGTGTCCTAGAACACGAGCGACGAATGATACTAAATGAAGTGCATGATGGTTTTGCAAGAGGCCATTATGCTGGAAAAGCTACAGTGTGAAAGATATTGCAAGCACGATTGTGGAGGCCTACCATACATGCGGATGCCCAAGAATACTGTTGAAGTTGTGATGTTTGTCAAAGAACTATAAATTCATCACGACGAGATGAAATGTCATTAGTACTCCAAATAACTTTATAGGAATTGAAAAATGGGCCATTGATTTTCTGGGACCTGTTATTCCAATAGGAAAGCGTACAAGTGCAATATATATTACTATCGTGACTGGCTACCTGAATAGATGGGCTGAAGAAGTGCCAATAAAAGATTGTACTACTGCAATTGCTTCTAAGTTTTTGTTTGAAAATATTGTGACTAGATTTGGATGCTTGAAAATTTTGATAAGTGATCAAGGAACATGCTTTGTCAACCAGTTTATTGAGGAACCGATGGAAGAATTATAGACCCATCATAGAAATTCAACACCATATCACCCTCAAGCGAATGGTGTTGTTGAATCATTTAATAAAATCATGGAGAATGCGTTGACAATGATTTGTAATGTCTTAAGAGATGAATGGGATCAGAAAATTTTCGTAGTATTGTGGGCATATCACATGACCTGTAAGAAGTTGACAGGATGAACTCCATTCCACTTGGTATATGGACAAGAAGGTGTGATGCCGATGCAATACATTGTACCCATCTTAAGGATTGTTGCGATCACAGAGATGACTGATGTTGGTTCTGCCGAGGAAATACTGTCACAACTAATACAATTGGAAGAAGATTGCTTTGTTCCAGAATATCATCAAAACATTGAGAAAGAACGACAGACAGTATGGCATGATCGCAACATCAAGAACAAGCAATTTTAGGTTGGAGGACTTTTTCTTCTGTATGATAACAAATTCTTCAAGCATACGGGTAAGATAAAAACGCATTGGCTAGGACCTATATTGTAACGCATATCACTAATGGAGGCACAGTGCAATTGCAAAAGTTGGATGGAACACCTCTAAAAGGACTAGTGAATGGAATTCGGCTAAATACTTACCAGGATAGCTGCGACTTGGTCGACTGAAGAAGAAAAAACCCTCTGAAAAATTTTGTTTCTATCGCAGGTAATGAGTTGTCACAAGAAGAAGGAAAAAGCGTCGCAAACTACTAGTATGTTGTAGTGAGAGGAAAACTGTTATAGAATCTTTGTCTGTCACAAGTGGAGAAATGATGGCGAATACAATCTGTCTGTCGCAATAAAAGGAAACTATCAAAGGTTGAATACAGGTCGCAGGAAGAGCATTTTCGTCGTAAGTTCAAATGGAATCGTAGAAATGACATTCTCCATAATTAATTCAAAGGAGGCTGTAATTAAATTAAAGGACCAAGATATTTTGGTGGCGTTCTTTTTGGTCACTTCCGTCTTTATTACACAATAACTACCACTGATGTGACAGGAGAGTGGAAGTATGCATAGAAGTTTCCTAATAATCATTTGAACGATCATCCCATGTGGTGGACATGACAACTACCTTTCCATTAATTGCCTGCTCGTGTGGAGGATTGGTGGAATGAACGTATAGATGTTATCACCATTCACGCTCAAGTTTAAATTCATTATGTTGCATTCGAGAGAGAGAGAGATTGGTGTTTGTAAGAGAAAGAGCTGAAGTGAGTTTTTCGCAGAGCATGGTTATTTTGATCTCCAATACAAGCACATTTACAGGATGTGGTGTCATGTCTGCATCACCCACACACATTATGGAATACACTGCTAGATACGTTTCACCCAGGTCATGGCTATAGAAGAAGCTAACCAAGTTCCATTCATCCCTACAGTAAGGTTACGACTGCTAAGTTTTCAATGGTTATACAATATCTAATAACATTTAGCATCATAACATCATAACCATTTACAAAATGATAACTGAAAGAAACACAAGCACAACCACACAAAATAACACATATATTTATCTTGAGAAACCCTCATGGGGAAGAAAACCCAAAAAAAATTCCTCGATATAGAATTCAACCAAGTACAGTGTAAGACCCAAAGAATAATACTTATAAGACCCCAAGAATAATCCTAGAATGCTTCCTCTCTCCCATATGGATTGCTCCTTCTCTCTCTAGCGCAACTGCTTGAGCTCTCTTCTTGTCCAAATGAGGGAGGAGCCTCTCCTATTTACACTGATCATCTAATAGGCCTAATAACCCAACTGGGCTGACTTCTCCTTGCTTCCAAGGCCAACATACATTGGGAGACTCAAAAATACATTTTGATAATACTTTTGTGGGTACAACTGACTCAAATTACAATGAAGGTTTTACCTCAATACTCTACATGACCAAATACATAAATGAAATCCCTAATTGGAGGAACAACATCTCCAGAATGGGTAATAACAATAATAATACAAAATTGAATATATTTCACAGTTACATTTCTTTAACACTAACTCTTAAAAAGGAAGGTATTCTATAACACAACATTACATCTATACAACTAGCTGGTGAATCTATATGCCATAGGAAGTTTTCATAAATACATCAACATCATCATCATGTATATCTGGTATCATCTCAAGAATCATCATTTAGAGCATCATCTTGATCATATTTTCCATCATCTTGAGCATCATCATCATCTCAGGCATCATATCAAGCATCATAATTTCTGGCATCATCTCGAGCATCATCATTATCTCTGGAATCATCTCGAGCATCATCAACTCTGGCATCATCTCAAGCATAATCTATGGCATCATCTCGAGCATCATCATATCTACCATCATCTCGAGCATCACCTGCACTATTAGTATATATATTGAGCTAAATCACCCATAATATAATTAAATGATGGAACATCATCATCTGTAACTGAATGCACGAACTCATCCGCAAGTGAATGTAGGACCACTCTCCATAAGAGAGTACTATCATCCATAGGACCATCCTCATCTGATAAGTTCTAGGACCACTCTCAACAAGAGAGTGTTCTTGTCCACATGACCATCCTCAAAGAGGATACCATCATCTGCAATTGAATGCATATCTCGTCCGCAACTGAATGCAGGACCACTCAACATATGAGAGTATTGTCGTTCCCAGGACCATCCTCAGTCGGTAAGTGCTAGGGCCACTCTCAACAAGAGAGTGTTATTTTCCGCAAGACCATCCTGCAAGTGAATGCAGTATCACTCTAAACGAGAGAGTGTTCTTTTTCGCAAGACCATCTTGAAAGTGAATGCAGGATCACTCTCCATAAGAGAGTACTATCGTATGCAGGACCATCCTCAGCTGGTAAGGGCTAGTACCTCTCAACAAGAGAGTGTTCTTGTTCGTAATACCATCTTGTAAGTGAATGAGGGATCACTCTCCATAAGATAGTACTATTTCCTACAAGACCATCCTCAGTCGGTAAGAGCTAAGACCACTCTCAACAAGAGAGTGTTCTTTTCCGCAAGACTACATCTCATTGGTATATTCCTATTTGAAGATACGACCAGCCTTCCTAGGATCGTCCTTTTGAGGATTCTACCGATCATGTTGGGATCTACCCTCAGTGATACAACCAATCATACTGAAATCCACCCTTGATGATGTCACCAACCATATTAGGATCTACCCATGAAGATATGACTAGGATCTCTATACAGTGACTAAAACACTGGGGCTCACCATTCTTTTATTGTACATCCAACATACTGGCAAAATCGACTAGCCTTCTCTGTATTGGAGTACCATTACCATCTCATTCTCTTATCATCACTCCCTCTTTCTAGGGAGGCCCTTTCGTAATACACCAAGATTGTCTCAAAAGTGTTCAAACTTTACATGATACAGAGGCTTAGTCAACACATCAATAACATTTCCCTCTGTAGGAACATACTGTAGCTTTACGACTCCTCTCTACACCATATCCAGGAATTTATGAAACACTGATTTCTCTGTTAGCTTGATGCAACTCTGGTTGTCACAATAAATATCCGTTGCATCTATCTCGGTATCAAAAAATCCTGCCAATAGTTTGCGAATCCATATTTCTTTGCTACAGGATGAACATGGTGCAATGTACTCAACCTCTTTCTTCTAATCCAAGAGATCATACCCGATCCCAAACATCTTGAGGTGCTCTTTCTGTCTTCAGTACTTCCTCTTTGCATATACAATGAGTTCATCTTGTCAGGTCATCGACATATACTAGTTTTACACATTCAACCTGAAAGTAAAGGTTGGAAACCACTTTACTCTTGGTAAATCCTTAGTCCATCATGAAGTTGTCCATCCTCTCGTACCATTTCGAACTCAGATATCTTCTATAGTCACTCCCTCTGAAGAGAATCATCATCCTCCCTATGCATTTTGTACTCTATGTATCAAATCATTATGTACTGGAGTGACAAGTAGCATCCTCTGCTATTGATATTCTATGTATCCATATCAGGTCACTGGATACCAAGATCCTCTATCTTGAACTTTGTTGAAAAGTTCATTTTTCTCCCATTTGTGAGCTTGTCATCCTCTATAGGTTTCCATATTCAACCTTGTAGAAAATGTTGAGATCTTCATCACTCTAGGTGATATTCAATCTGTTCATGTAACTATATGTTCTTATCCATGGGTTCCTTCTGAGTTCGTACAAATTCTTTTGTGCACATGTGGTTCTCTACTTTAAATACACTTCTACTTCAATGGAGTATGTCATGCCATATTCTACTCCCTCTTTCTGAGAGAAACTATGAACCTTGTTTTGTATCGCTTGATGTTGTCATATGTTGCATACTTGATCTTGTAGATAGACATGGAAGACACTATAGACTTCCCTTCAGGTCTCAGAACTACATCCTATACATCATTCCCCATGATCAACTGGTACTCTTTGATCATAGTCTTCTTCCATTTCTCCTTGGTTACTTCTTCATAGCTAGAAGGGTCTGCATCAATGATGTCACTCAACAGTGCCACATAACTAGAGTGTATCCGAGTCCTCTTACTTTCGTTGGAAGTCTTGTCATACTTTTCTTCATATTGAATTATATCTCATTCCCAAGATGGTCTTCATCTCTCAAGGTGGATCTATTGCTCTTTGTAGGTCATATCATGATTCTTATAGACTTCTGAAGCTCTTTCTTCCGCCACAATGTCTCTGACCCTGGGAGCTTCAGGTTCATATTTATGTATGTTTATTGGATTGTATATTCTAATTGAACTGTCATCACTTGTTCTTTGGAACAAGCCTCATCCTTTTTTTATTGTAGGTGATTATACATTATCTTTCCTACAAGAAAAATACATCAGTAGCATGGTTAGAAACATTTCATAAGACATATTCATAATGACAAATTCTTATGCATAAAGATATAATCATGCAATTATTTTATCCAATACAACATTCATCCATATCCCGTATAAACACAGAAGCTTTCTATATGCCTTCCATATTTACCATAACATTATTTAGATTGTGCACTAATCCCAATATGTCAGCAAAGAGGTTTCATTCTAGATAAGTAGCAATCGAATGGTGTATATCCCCATAGGCCACTTACCCATCACATGCATATTAGTAGTATATTGTTCATTAATGCAAACATTCTATCATGCATAATACATTTCCTTGAACATATATATGTAGATAACTAAACAATGTCATTTAAGAAACTAGATATATAGGAAAGGAGTAATCTAAACTCTAGACCATTTGCACCTAAAATCCGACGAGTTTTCTGGCCAAAATCTGGCGGAAATTGTTTTGAGTGATTGGAATTGCATAATTTGGGTTCCCCAAGGGTAATCAAGGGTCATGAATCCATTTCTGCAATAAAAATTGAAATTTTAAGACTGGAAATCTCATTTTCAACAACAAATCATGTTGTCGGGTTCCGACCAAACTTGTCTAAAAAGGTGCAAATGATCTAGAGATTAGCCAACTCCTATAGGAAATGGCAATTCAAATACTTATCTTTATTTTTTTGGTGGGTGGACTCCTTCTTGATGCTAATGTCCTTGAAAGAATAATTGGAGCCTTCTACTTCCTCATCTGATTTTGGGAACCTATGTACTGGTTCTGAGTGTCACTAACTGCATTCCTTCTTATCCAAATACTGAAATGGATAAGAGTATGATCTTTTTTTTCACGAGTAGAATTAATATTCCTCTTCACTTGAGGAATCTTCCTTTTCTTCTCTGAATATTTTATTATTTGGTTCATCATCTTCAACGGTGTGAGCATGGTGTCTTTTCTTGTTTGACTTCTTGTTGAAGGAGCCTCTACTTATGGGGCAATCTCTGGAGTATTGTCCCTTCTATTTATGGGACAAGTGTAGTATCGAATGTTGTAAGGATTCCTTTTGTCTTCTGTTGAGATGATGGGCCTCCTTATTTCTATGATTTCTTCTAGAGTGAACTGTGAGAGCTTGATCTACAGTTGCTCCCATCTTATCTTGTTATGAGTCGAGCTTCTTCTTGTGTGCATTCTTCCCATAGTCTGTTGAAAGAGATCAACTTCCTTCTTGCACATATTCCTTGAATGAATGAATCCCATGATCTTGGGAGCCCATTCAAGGTTGTAATCTCTTCTTCTGCTTCTTCGACATTGCCTCCAATGGATTTTAGTTTCTCCTTGATCTGAGAGCTTCTTGTGAAGTAATATTGAATGCTTTCAGACATTTGCATATTTACATCCTTCAGTTGTGTTCTCAATATCATCTTCTTATTGATGTTATTTCCTTCATACAAGCTGGCCATTGCATCAAATGTATCCTTGGGAGTATTCAAGGATGATACATGTGAGATCCAATGGAGATGAAAATAATCCTCTTGGATTTGAATAAGTCCTTCTTGTGCTCTGTCTTCATCTGCCTTTGGATCTACAGCTTATTCTCCAAGTCATGTTTCCTCAAGTATGAGAAGCACTCTATACTTCCATGGTAAAGAGTTATAGGATCCTTCAAGCTTGTCCCCAAGCTTGGTACTATTTTTCATCATGATAAAATTGAGAACCTCAAATGGAAATAGAGAGGATAGAACTTACCAATGAGACTGCTTCAACTTGATGCTTTCCTAAAAGATTTTCTGGAATACCACTTCTCATGAACCTAGTTTTTGAGAGAGAAACTCTAATTTTTCAACTTAGTTTTATTTTGGATATTATTGGATAGAAAGATGTTCCTCTTCAAGGCGAGCTGGGAAACATACTCATTTTCCCAAAACTGTGGACATAACTGCAAAATATCTAATTCCCTAGTTTTCCCCGGCAGAAGTGTTAGGTAAAAAATTGAAGATCCACATAATGAGAAAATTCTTCCATAGACATATTCTCCCTCCTGAGGTGAGTTTGATGGTCCTCCTTTTTCAACTGATCGGTAGAGGGAATTTCCTGGAATAGGAAGCCCTAGTTTTCTCTGATTTATTCTACAAAATTGTCTAATATAGATTCTCTTTTATATCCTAACTTCCTACTCCTTCGGGTCTAAAAATTTGTCCTAAGATATCCTGATATGTCTTCTTCCTAACCCCATAGGTTAGAGCATAATTGGATTCACCAGGTGGGACTTATGTGAAATTTTCCAAGGTGACCTTTTTGAGGACTGTTCATCATACGAACTTGTACGTACTAGCACATGTCATTGTTTCACCTTTGGGGTCTGAAAATATGACCACAAAAACCACAGTCCATTCCCTATATGAAAAATATTGCAAAATTTGATTTGGAACTTGCTAACCCAAGATATAACAATTCTCCCTATGTGTTATGTTTGAGACTGGATTCTGGAGGAGGCTGGAACCCTGATTTGGAGGAATCATATCTCCTAAAGTATAGAGAATTTGTGACTGAAATTCTGAAACAAGGCACAAAAAGATTTCATATTCGGCATGTCAAAGTTTCATCTCTTTATACTTCTCCAATCTCAATTTATAACGAAAGTACCAAGATGAGTATATTTTGTCTTCTAGGGTTTTTTCAAGCATGAAACCCTAATCTTCAGTAGTTGCAGTTGTAGCAGTGTTTTAGCTGCACAAAGACTTATTTCAAGGTGTCTCTGATACCAAGTTAAGTTTTCAATAGTTATGAAATATATAACAACATTTAGCATCATAACATCATAACCATATACAAAAGGATCACTGAAAGAAAGACGAGCAAAACCACACAAAAGAAGACATAGATTTATCCTGGGAAACTCTCATGGCGAAGAAAACCCAAAAAAAATTCCTTGATATAGACTTCAACGAAGTACAGTGTAAGACCCAAATAATAAGGCTTATAAGACCCCAAGAATAATCATGGGCTACTTCCTCTCTCCCAGATGGACTGCTCCTTCTCTCTCTAGCGCAATTGCTTGAGTTATCTGTTTATCCTAATGAGGGAGGCACCTCTCCTATTTATACTGATCAGCTAAGAGGCCTAATAACCCAACTGGGCTGACTTCTTCTTTCTTCAAGGGCCGACATAGATTGGGAGACTCAAAAATACATTTTGATAATACTTTTGTGGGTATTACTGGCCCAACTTACAACAGATGTTTTACCTCAATACTTTACATGAACAAATACATCAATGACATCCCTAATCGAAGGAACAACATATCCAAAAGGGGTAATAACAATAATAATACAAAATAGAATATCTTCCGCGGTTACATTTCTTTAACAACGACCAGACCCACCTGGTTCATCGATAGGGAAATGCTCTGGAGACCAAAAGAAGAAAGCACCAACACCACCACCACCGAAGGAGGAGGAAGAACCAATGTCTAGGACCATGCTGCCACTATATATTACACCGAGACAAGATAATGCACTAAATATTAGAGTTCCGAAGAATGCATGGTACCCATTGGTAGAACCAACTGTGCCGAAAGGAGTTTAAGTATCACAGAATATTCTTCCAAACCTTAAGAAGTTGACCTTTATTGATCACGACATACATAAATTTCCATAATTGGACAAGAATAACTACATGGTTCTTATACAAGATACATCGGATAGCCCGAAGCGCATAGTTCTAATGGAATGGGCAAGAGGACTAGACCAAGCATGTTTATTGTCGTCAATGTATATGCCACATTTCGGCTGGAGCACAAAGCTGAACTCATGTGTCAAACAATTACTTGTATCTTTCCATAGTGGTTGCCTATGGATCAAAAAAAAATTATGTGGATGTCGAGCTGATAGCAGCGATTATAGGGATTCCACTTGCAGGCATCGAACCAACGCCGTTTTTCAAAAAATACCAGGACACTCCGATGACAAGAAAATTAAAATATAATTATGATTTTTCCGGAGATACGAGAGGCTTTTTAATAGCCTCCATTAATGACCACCCTATTCGGTTTGCAGCTCAGGTTTTAGCTACCAAATCGGTATGGAAGATGCGACCGAACCAATGTAATGCAGGAAATATTGCAACTAGTAAACTCTGTGTGGAGGGGGTTCAAATGAATTGGTCGCACTATTTAATGAATGAATTTCTAATAGATGCAGAGGAGTTGCAGGAAAAAGGTACCGCATTCCATTATTCATGGTTTCTCATCTTTATTTCGGTTGTCGCATGGTAAAAAACAACGAACTACAAAGGGGTAGATATACTAGTACGATGTCAAGGAGCTCGATAACAGAGTGAGTCTGGTTCGAGAAAGCTATTAAGGAATGACATAGAGACAACAATGCACAATTCTTTATGCATGGAGAGTCCCTACGATATCAGGTGAAAAAGAAGGAAAGAATCACGGAGGAGACCGTTCAACGGTTTCAAAACATTATTATGTTTATAATTGGCCCCCATCATATCTTGTTGCATCCCCAACAAGATCCACAATGCAAATGGTTAGCGACCTAATACTTGTTATCTGAAGAATAAGTAGAGTCCATTACCCAATATTAGCGGGAATAATGGTGATTTCTTGTTGCGGATGACCCACTATCTACAGAATAAGACCTATGACAAGACGATCCACCAGCGTAGAAGGATGGAGAATAGGGAGGAGACCCACCACCGATATAAAAAGATCCACAAAATTCTCCCAACCCTCCCCATAATGATTCTAGTGCAACCAAAATAGATCCATTGGTCGGCGATAAAATGAAGCAAATAGATCATCTTGAGACAAGGCATAAGAAAATGAAGGTTGATAAAACAACAGGAGCTATCAGCCTTGACGATGACAATTTAACCTTCTAACGAAAGCAATGACAAAAGTCACTACACAAAGCCCAAAGAAAATGGATGAGGACCAAAAAGAGATACCAGGTAGTATTACAAACCTACTACATATGCTCTGCAAAGCCATAAAAGAAGTGCGAGTAGCGGTCGACTACAAACCAAAAGTGACAACATCGCAGGACTTAGCTGGCCCATCAGAAGAGCGACTGACTGATGTGTCGATACATATTCCACCAATAAAGGACTCAAATGGTGGGAGAAGCACTCAACTTGGGAATGATAGAGTTGAATACCATGGACAAGAACTTGGGCCGTGTAACCATTGATTTTTCTCAAATACCAGTATATGAAGTTTATGCGATCCAGAATGACACAGTCGCTGAAATGAAGGTTAGAGAATGCGCACTGATCAAGCAAGTTTGATCATCGAATAATATTGTTAGTAAAATGAAGAAAATAGTCAAAGAAACTGAATAGAAATCCAAAACCTAGGAGGAGGACAGGGAAGCTCAACAACGCTGTAACACTTGCTTGTAGTAATTTTTCAAATGAAGGAATAACAGATGAAATGTTTGCCAAGGCCAAGGTCATTTGACTTGGAGAAACTATAGAGGAACTTCACAAAAAGGTCGCAGAGTTGGAAAAATAGGTGAGACCCAGTACAACCCTAGAGGTGATGGAATAAAGAAGGAAGACAACGACAGAGGATGTGAAGAAGATAGAAGAGGAAGAGACACTGTGTGCCAAGAAATTCAAACAAGTTTCTCAAACATGGGAAGCGTTGACTGACGATGCAAAGTTAGAGAAAGTTGCATAGAAGCTACGCACTGCTGAGACAGAGGCAAATCAAATGAAGAATGAGATGAAGAAATTTCCCTTAGCAGAGAAAATGGCAAAGGCTACTGAGATGAAGAAACTTCAACAACAAGTCGCAGTGCTACGAACTCAACAACAAGAGAGGACTGATAAAGTCACAGAATTGCAGGTAGAGGCAGAAAGAGTTACAAGTGTTATTCAACATGTAAACCAGAAAGTGTGACAAGTAGTAGAGTCTGCATGACTTACAACGCCAGAACACATCAGTTTCGACCTTGTGGAAAATTTGCAAAAGGTAGAAGAAGATGTGCGACGGGAAACACAACAGATAGTGAAAATCTTCCAAGATTTTCAAAGTAAGGTCATCACAACCGAAGGTTCGGATTAGCGTGGCTCGGGAAGATCTGCATGTGAGTGTTGGGGGCCTGTTGGCCCTAGGAAAAGATAGGTAGAATTCTAGCATAATTCTGCTCGAAAATATGAAGAGTCCGGTCACACGATAGAGGAAGCTACAACGGAGGAAGAGCTACAACAGAAGGATCAGCAGTAGAGGAAGTTGTGACAGAAGGGAAGATGCAACAAAAGTAGTTGTGGGAGAAAGAGCTACGATAGAAGAAGTAGTTGTAGGAGGGAAGTTGTGACAAAAGAAACCACTAGGGAAGAGTTCATGATAGAAAGAAAGTTGTGATGAGAGTAGTTGCAACAGAAGGAGCCATGATAGAAGAAGACGTGCAGCGGTTGAAAATGATAGATCGAGAAAACGTGGGTAAGAAGTCACTTAGGATAACACATGCTTAAGGGAATAAATCATCTTTGTATTTTGGGTCGATAGTGCCTACTAATAGTTGTAACTAAATGTACGAGAATAGGAATGACAACCTGTCGACTAACATAATAGAGTAGGTTTACTATGACAAGTAAGAGTCTATAAAAGGGAGAACCCAAGTTGTATGTGGGTTACTTACTCACTTCCTCAAAGTTACACACAGTTAGAGAATTGTGCGCTCTCGCTAGGTTGTTGTAGGTTTTTGTCGTAGAAGAGAGGTAGAATCGAAGAGTTGTAGAGTTGTAGAGCAGAGAGAGTCGATCCAAGATACGTGTGTATCAACAGTAGGGTGAAGGAGAGGAAACTTCAAAGACCTGAGACTAGAGATAATGAGAGGAGAGAGAAGTATGTATAGAGTATAAGAAGATCTAGAACAAAGTCTGCAAGATGAGTGCACAGACAAAAGGTGCCATATATATCTCATGCCAAATGAAGTGTGCCTTTGTGGTTTTTCCCGGATGGGTTTCCACATTAAATATTGTCTATGTGTATATTTGATGAATGTGCTATGTCGAATGAATGTATATTGCAAATAAATGTATGTATTTGCTTATGAATAAATCCTTATACGCATATGTCGCACTGTTGTTAGTTGGAATCGCCAATAAGGAACTATATTAACCGTTGTAATCTCTATCGACACATAAGTATACTAATATATTGAATACATGCAATAAGAATAAGTAATGCAACCACCGACTTCGGTCGAGCAAGATAGTAAGGTGCCAAGGAAGAGGAAATCCCCACAAAACTGCAGAAACTTGGTTTTGGCGGTTACACATAAGAGATATCTCGGGTGAAACTGCATTTGCGTCGCAGGTGTTACCGACCGAGCCCTACTTTGTCGGGGCAACATCATGGGATTTGTTGATGAAAAAACAAGTGTCTGAACCTGGTTCGAAGGGAGAAACACCAACACAAAGACTCAAAGACAAGTCTTCTCTATGCTCTTTTGTTGCTAGTCAACTTGAAGGTAATGGTTGGTATTTCAAACACAAGAATGGCACAGTTGTTAAGGTATGCAAGGTTTATCTATATGTAAAGCAAGTGTTTCTTATTTATTTGTGATTGTACTATACATGCCCTTAATTTCCATTTTTCATTATATTAATTTATTTTTCTTGTAGATTGTTAGATACTCTTCTACCACCATTAAATACTTTATCTCGCACATACAAAGAAATATGTGTTGTTCTGAAAGATTTATGAATGTAGTATAACACAATTGATACATGTTCTAATGACCATATTATATATTATGGACAACATGCATCAAAAAGTGAGTGCCTTGAATGTGGAATTAATATATATTGTATTGATCAGGTAACAAATAAGGTGCCTTGCAAATTTCTTTTCCATATCTTGATAATTCGATGTTTTCAACGATTGTTCAGGTGAAAAAACATTGCATAATTTATGGATTATCATACATGACAGATAAATAAAGATGGTATCATGCAAATGCACAGAGATGGTTCTGCTTTAGAGACATCGAGGAAACACGACCCATTTTTAAATAAGAACCAAGTGGTGTTTGAGTTTGAATGGCAGTTGATGGTGTCAATCCATTTGGAGAGCTCAACCAATTACTTAGCTTTGCCATTTTTTGTTATAAACAATAACCTTCCCTTGTGGATGACAATAAAAAGGGAGCTCATCATGTTGGCATTAATTGTTCCAGGTACTTAATTTTAAGAATGTTAACACCATATAAGAAATCCATTATTTTTCATTTTTCATGTACAAGAACTTATTGGGTGAAATCATGAAGTTGGGTGTCTATTCCGTGACAAATGCGCTTCCGAAATCGTATTTTAGAATCTTTCGGCCGAACTAATAATATTTTCGGCCGAACTAATTTATTTGTTCGGCCGAAATAATGTGAAACTTTTCGGCCGAATATTTGTTTTTTCGACCAAAAGTTAAAAGTTAACGCCGTACCTCTTGTTGAACGGCTTGCACAGTTTGCCGGGAAAATCACGTCCGGCTAGGACCATTGGTGTGATTAATTGTTCGGCCGAACAAACTTTCGGCCGAACAATTATTCGGCCGAATAATTGTTCGGCCGAAAGTTTGTTCGGCCGAAAGAAGTTTCTATATATACAAACGGAAGATTACTGTTGAACGTTTTTCACGCCCGCGATGATGACGATTTGGGTGGCAATAGTTAGTTGCAGGGGCATGTTGATCATGGTTTGGCGCTCCGTTTGATTTGGTTGGAAATAGGTAATTGCAGGGGTAGGTTGATCGCTTGGTTTGGCGCTCCGTTTGTACGCTGGTGGTCGAGACTGCGCTCCGTTTGTACGCTCGGGTTGCTGTGGTGGCTGTTCGTTTAGGCTCGGGCGGCTCTGTCGGCTGTGGTGGCTGGTCGCTGTGGTGGCTGGTCGCTATGGTGCGTTTTGGCTGGTCGCTGTGGTGGCTGGTCGCTGTGTTTCGTTTTGGCTGGTTGCTGTGGTGGCTGGTCGCTGTGTTGCGTTTTGGCTAGTCGCTGTGTTACGATCTGCTGTGGCGTTTCTACGCTGTGCTGGCTCGGGCGGTTTCCCTGATATATGCACTCTGTTTATCCCTGTCGGGATGAGACGTTTTCATTCCGATTTGTCTCCGTTGGTGCCTGTCACGTTTGTTCTCTCCTCTGTCTCGGCTGGTGGCTGTGACTTTTTCCCTCTGTTCTCTATTGGTGGCTATTTTTCTTGGTAGCTGTTTCATTGTTTTAGCTGCTGCGGTCGTGGTGGCAGTGACATTGGTTTTGTTCCGCATTGGTTGCTACTTCCGGTCGGCCTTCTGTTTCATGTTGCTGCGGCTGAGGTAAATACACTACCCATCTGCCCCTCTTCTAATTTTAGAAATGAAAAAAATATATAGTTTATGCTCAGAAATGCAGAGTTACATAATTTTGAATTACTCCTATATAAAAAAG
>LPNX010129690.1:260299-279362 GCA_001517045.1 Pseudotsuga menziesii | reverse complement strand
CTTTTAGTGGGATTTTCAGGGAAATATGGTAGGTAAATGGACGAATGAGCCATGAAATGGGGTAGATGAGGTAGTTAACCATTTTTGGGTGTTAACAGCAACCAATACCAGATAGCACCCAAGAAAAGCACCAAGGTAAAATAGACCTAATTCACTAATCCCAAAACAAAAAATAGAAAATGAAATGACAAGAACATTTTCAAAAAATTTAAACTAAAAAGCGTCTCTGGTCAGAAACAGGGGTGTATACAAACTCCAGAAACATCCAAGAAGACTCCACAATCATCCAAACTCACCCAGCAACACTTAATCTTCCCCAGAAAGGAAAAAATCAGGGCATACATGACTGTTTGCTGAAAATCTACATATATACGTGGCTATTCCAGGAAAACCTGCATGTACACACGACTGTGAAGGAAAAACCCGCGTACAAGAATAAAAAGAGATAAAAAGAAGGCAAACAGACAAGTTGAGAGAAAATTTACTCCTGTAAGACACTACTAGGAAAACATGCCCCCAGACCCGACTTAGAAACAGAGAAATCAGAGCAATTTAATAACATTGAATGGAGACAAAACCCCCAAAGGAAGTCAGTAGGAGCTCCCCAGTATGGTCGCTAATTTTGTTACAGAGAAAACTTCCTATGGCTTGGGGTGTACCCCAATAGACAAAGTAACTGTAGAAATTGATCCCTTCCCAATATGCAAGAGAAATAAAACATCTAACACTAACGGATCTCGAAACATATCTTATTCCAGATGGTTGATGTAGATCCCCATTTAGATTTTCCAATCCCACTTGTGTTAACAATTTTCTCTCTCAACAATCAGCAAACAAGACAAGCATGCTATATAATGGTGTTACACCTACTCTAGCATATATAATCAATAATGTATAAGCAATTAAAAGCATCCATGGATTCAATATTCATTCAAATACACATCATTGGGCAGGAAAAGATATTTCCATTAATATAAATCAAATATTACATGAATGAAAACATCTATCGGCACGTCTGCAAACCGGAGAAACTGAGTCCTCCACCTGGGCCTCCACCACCTCAATCCTCCATCTCTCGATAGCAATCTCACAATAAAAGGAAAGCTTCATAGGAACACCAAGTGCTCCAAGGGACAAAGGGATGCAAACTCAGGTATAAGAAAGCTACAGTAATAATGGACTATAGTTTTCTTACTCTTCAATTCCTCTCTCTTCAATGTATCCAAAGGGTTCCTTATATAGTGCTTCAATGGGGTAATGGAAGGTCAAATCTGAGTGAGCTTGAGGCATATGGAAGGTCAAGATACAAGTGACTCAGATACACATCAAGGAAAACTCCAAAAATATTTGGCCTTTTGCACACATCCCAATGTACGCGGGTGTAAGGGTTATATCCGCGTGTATATGCGAGAAAGGGTTAAAAATTTGTGTATAGCAAATAACAGGTGTTTTTAGGGATGATCATGGAAACATCAAAGGTACAAAAATAGTCCATGGGGTCCGAAGAGTCTGTAGAGGGATAGGGAAGGCCATAAATGTGTGATCTACCATGTGTGGTAAAATCAGTTGTAAGATATCCTTAAATGGATCGAATCATCCATCAACGAGTTAGAAGAACACCATACATGGAATGGCATAACGTGGTTTTTTGGATATTCTCCCTACTTCCCATAAAACTTTGGGATGTTTGATGGTAACTTGATTGGGATTACAGGCCACACAGGGTTATCTTAGATGGGATCGTTGATCAACTTGGACAAGTAAGGAAAGTCCAAAGTTTCCAAAAATGGGAGTTTTCGATTAGGTTTTACATACTGGTAATATTGATATCGCATCTGTGTACCAGTAGAACTGTAAGTGGATTGATATACTGACTGATGGAGCAGTGTATTTGTAGATGATCCTCTTGAGGATCCTCTGGGTGGTGGACCTCCTGAAGGAGGCAGGCCTCCAACAGGTGGGCCTCCAGGTGGTTGGCCTCCAGGTGGAGGGCCTCTAGGTGGCATATCTCCAAGGGGAGGGGGTACTCCAGGTGGTATTCCTCTAGATGGTGGACCTTTAAATGGTGGACCTCCGAAAGGTGGACCTTCAAAAGGTGGACCTCCAAAGGGTGGCGCCGCATAACCCCCAACAGTATTAATAGGTGCTCCTCCAGGAATAGATATATATGACCAATTGGGATTCCCCCCTAGAGTGTAAACATATTTCTAGGGTAATGAATTCTGAGGTAAATAACCTGTGAAGATCCCAGTTGATAATTCAAATTTTTTATAGGTGGTTGGTTTCTCGGGTAAGTATAACCCCAATAAGGTTGATTAAACATAGTTTGTATACCTAAGGGTTTTCCTGGACTGGAAGGAAGAATAACAACATTGGTGTTTGTAAATGGAACAATGACTATTGGTTGTCCTACTGCACGGTTTTTCCCATAATGGAAGTAGCTCCACTAATCGATGAAACAACTTGGGTTGGGGGTTTCCCCCTATTAGTATGATATGTGGGAGCACAATAGGTAGACACAGGATTTGGAACTGAAGGAATATGAATGGAGGGTTTACCTACATCATAAGCTACTATACCTTGAGCTGGTGACCCTAAATCAGGAACTGCTTGAAATAATGAAAGTGCACAGTATCCTTGGGGGTAATTTCTCAATGATGGGGGAGAGGAGAAGAAATCATATTTTTAAGTCTTTCTCCAAAGTTACACAAATGCTCAAATTATGGATGGATGCTGCTGAAGAATTATTCATTCATTGAATCCTCTTGAATGGGAGTAACACAGGAGGGTCTAGTGGTCCCATAATAAAAAATGGATTTCCCTAGGGAAGTTCTCAAAAAAAGGAGAATTTGGACCAAACTCTGCTCCTACGGTATCATCCGATGGGTGATTGAATACCCAATCTAATGAACCAGGTCAACCTTCCATTGGGAAATGAAAGGTGGTATCATCCGCAGGAGGTTATTGGACTGACAAGGGATTATCATAAGAAGTAAATTTCTCCCCACATTCTGTAACTAGATCCCATTCCACATGGGAATCAGTTGTTATTGGTTGGTCCATGGCTTATGTTTCGCTCTCTTCCATGATGGGAGAAAATTCATATGGTAATCCTTGTACACTGCAAGATCATCTCAAAGGTAACTCATCCAGAATGTTGGTCACGAAATCCTAACCTGGTTTTTGAACTAAAACCACACACAATCACTCCTATGCAAGCGAATGTCACAAGAAAAATTAAGTGACAAGAGGGGTTGATAAAAAACCTGTTCCTTACTAGGATTTTCAATTCTTTGCAACTCACGATATACCGCAGGGTCCAACAGTAAAATGTGACAAGGAGTATTGGGACCATATCCTTTCCAAAATACCTGAATACATGGACGTCACGTGCGTAGTAGCTCCTCAAGTGTTGTTCTTGGTGTATTTCTCCAACAAGATGACCAAATAGATTTTCTCAGTTGGTTTAGGGTGTCCTAGAAGGGTATCTCGATATACTCAAGGTACGTGGGAGGTAAAATCTATGTTAGTGTTGTCTAATGCACAACCGCTTGACAGGATCCTTCCGATATACTACCGATTTGTTGGAATATATTAAACCCACTCAATACTTAGGATAACATAATTAATCATTATTTGATTAATTATCTTCCCACTAGCTTAATTAGATGGCATCCACTTGCACCTTAAAGTCAACACATGCCATCTATACCCCAAGAATGCTTTATTTCTGATTTTGGGTTGATCTTGACCACTTTATTGACTCCCAGAATTAGTAACAACACTTTACAACAGATTCTATTTTATTCTGCTTAATCCTGCTTTTCTGTGGATAAGGCAAAGCTAGTTAACTAGGAAATTGGGTTCTTTTGTTGCCAACCCATCCTTCATGACTTTCTCTCCATTTTCTAGGATTAGCATGTTTTTCCATCACTCTTGACAAATCACTCATTCTTTTTCTAATTCATGAGGTCCTTTACTGATTTGGGAAGTGCTTTAGCCACCTATGGAGGTTTATCATATTTTGGTAAGTCATCTTTTTTATATTTATGGGCTGCCTCCATACAACTTGAGTTTCCTATGAGGGATTACTATTTATGTACAGTATTATTCATGATTATTAAATGGAAGGATACACTAAAATATTCATATCTTCATTCATGTGATTCGGTCTCTTCTCTTCTCTCTATTTTTCCTGTGTATGCTTGTGATAACTCTTAGTAGCAATATCTATTTCCTATGCTTCTTCTTAGCATATTTTCTCATAGCATTGAAGATATTATTTCTACACGATTACATGAATTACATTTTGAGATACCTCAAGGGTACATGAAAGGTCGTTCTATATACCTATCGGGACATGGAAGAACTACAATCCCTCATGATGTAGTGCAGTCAATAGAATGACAGATCCTATATTTAGAGATGCCGGCACACATCTTCTAACTTATCACTCAAGTTACTAAATATTTTAACCTAGAACTAGCATTAATTTTATCTTATGTGATTAATTGAATGCATGAGGTTAGTACATAAAAAGTAAAACCATGAAACATGTTCATGCAAATATTCACTTTATCTTTTAGGATATGCCCTACTTACATGAGGGATAGAGATTCAATTCTCTTTTCCAAAAATTAGATCCCAATCAACACACTAGACTGTTTTTCAATTTGTAAGAAAGCAAAGACTTCTAATAACCAATATTGAAATTAAATGGAATAAAATATCTTTTCAAAAAGAAATATGTTGTAACTACTTGGTACACCAAACTCTTTTAATTCTTTAAATGCAAGAAAGATGTAACTCAAACTATGCTATTTTTGTTGAGAAAAGAGCATGTAAAGAGGGGAAAAACATGAATGCCTGAAATTTTTTGCAACTAATCAAGTATTCTGTGGTTCATCCTTAAACAAAAACATATGATCAATCTAAAAATTTTATTTTAATCAAGAGTGTAAAAGAAATCTTCTATTAACCTATGAAGAACAACACAAAGAAACCAAAATCAAAATACTTTCTTTTCAGTTGATCAAGAAGCTGCAGCACTTTGAGATCTTACTATGTGACTACTTTTCAAGGACTCTTTCAGAATAAAAACCCAATCATGGAAAGAAACTGAACAAGCCAAAAAAACTAACTCTTGAAAGAAATGGAACAAGCCTTTAACCTTTTCCAGATTGTGAATAATCAGTACAATTATACGTGACGCAGCCAGAAACGAATTCAAAAAAGAGAAAATACACATGCTAAGTTGTGGAATTACAATGGGATTGAAACCCTACCTAGCACCGCTGCTTGGAGGTGTTGAACAGAGCATTACCTCTCCAGTACCGCTTTTTTCCAACAGGAAAAGAGTGGTGGCACCGCTTGCTGTCCACTGGATCTATGCGGTGGCACTTCTTATTACCCTTGACGAAGGCGCGATGGCACCTCTAAGTTCTAAAAACAAAGAACAAGGAAAAAAATAGAATTGCAATTATCAATTAACTGGAATCAAATTGCAACTAAAGGCAAGGAAATGAATCATATGAATCATATATGTTCATATCTAAGCATATCTGATCAAATTTAAATCGAATCTATCTAAACAACTAGTGGATCTAATCAATGGAGAAACTAAAGTTTGAAACAAAGGAAAGAACTATGAACCAAAAAAGATCATAATTTTTTAACACTCTTCCCCAGCAGAGTCGCCAAATTTGTAGCTGGAAATACTCACCTTCTACGGAAATAATTTGTTTTCGTAGCTTGAAATCCTTCACAACTAGAAGAAATGATTTACCACGATGAGAAGAACTTCCCCTATGATTGATAAATTCTTGGAATAGATATTTCACCTATCATACAATGTAAAGTACCAGTCTTCTAGAATGATAGATCTCAACAAGTTCACCTGCAATAAGCACATCACAAAAGCATACAAGATTAAAAGTACCAAATACAATCTACAATCTTATATTGATTACTAAGGAATTCAATAATGAAACAAGTGATCAATACACAACATATTTCATGGGAAAGGAACCTTCGTTGAATTAATAAGATAAGAGAGAGATTACAAGCAAGATAATTAGTGTTGAGAAGTCCCTTCTCAAGCAAGGTCTTTCCTCCAAAGCTTCAACTTGTTTTCCTAATGCTCACTCTCCTTGTCTAGATTTGGACACCGTTTTGGTGTTGTAGAATAATATTCCTGCCTTTACCCATAGGGGGTGAGCCACTAATTACAGCACTGGGAGGATAGGAATGGTTGATATTCTCATGGGTGAGGTTGAAGGGAGATCCTAGAATGAGGGATCTTAAGCCCAAGTGGTTCAGGAGTGTAGGAATGACGTTGCCATGAAGCTGATCTTTGAGAAGCTTCATGAGTATTCTCTTTTTCCATTTAAAACTCGAGCACTGCTCTTTTTCTATTGAGACAGAGCGTTACCAAGTGTTAGAACAATAATCCATCATTAGTACCTGAGTTACACTAATTAGTCAATTTTATTTCTTTTTAAGCTTTAATACACTATGAGGTGGAGTAGGGGTGCTTAGGTCGACTAATGCCATGTCAAATTGGGGCTTTCACACCCACATGAGAAATCTAGCTCAATAAACCAGCCACATGTGAACCCTCATCATTTTTGGTACGCTCCCATACACTCGATGTGGTCATCGAAGTTGACTTGGAACGCTAGAGTGGGGGTTTTCCCATTTTTGTCCTAATTTTATGCATTAAATGCTGCATTGAGACTCTAAACCAACCATATTTATACACCCACGCTGTCCAAGGTGTAATAATTGATCCACGTCACTTCAGCCTTGTCCAGTCATCAATTCATATTTTTTTGGGTTGAGTTTGCACATGATTGGCCCACCTAGGGGGATTTGATACCAATTTGGCAATTTTGGGTTGTATGCTCACATTTGGCTTCCAAAGCCTCATGAAGCTCTTATGATGTATTATATACCTGATAAGAACAAGGTTTATGGTTAGACAATCCGAAGTTATCTTGTTTCTATTCACATTGTGTATGTAATTTTACTTCTCATTTGATGGTTTTTGTTAATTCTTGCACCAAATTTGATTTATGAGCTTCAGTAACGCTCCTAGATTCTCATTTGGTTTGAATTTATCACATGGTATCAGAGTGTTTTGGATATTTTTGAGTTGCAGATCAATTCAGAGTGATTTGAGCTTCATTTTTAGTGGAGTTCTAGATAAAATCGAATTGTGTTTTGCAGAACATTCGGAAAATTTATTCATCATTAGCGCAGATAGAAATGGACGCTACGCACATCATGCTAACACCCTTAAATTTCTTTCATTGGAAGGAATAGATGGTGATTCAGCTGAGAGCCAAGGGGATTTACATATTTACCATGGGAACTGACGTGGAACCAAATTCTGTTGTTGAGAAAGCCAAGTACTTCAATAGATTGTATGAGGCATTTGGATTGTTTTGTTTGAGCATATCGAGAGAGCTATTGTTCCACATTGATAGTTTGACAACACCCAATGAGTTCTAGGTAAAACTAGAGACTCTATTTGAGAAAAATGATGAGCTACGTGGTCACTAGCTTGAGAATGAGCTTATCAGCTTGAGCCCAGTGCACTATGACACATTCCAGGATTTATTCACCAAGTTTAAGTCACTTGTGTTGCAGTTGAAGCAGTGTGGCATTGAAAATAAATAATACCAATTGATCTTGTCTATACTTTCGAAGTTGGGGCCAGAGTTTTAAATTTTTGTGAGTACATTTCACTTCGGCAAACTTACCCTTCGAAACTGGAAAATGCCCAATCTGGAAAATTTTGTGGAGTCACTCACTCAAGAGCAAGAAATATTGGTCCAAATGGGCTCCATCAAGACCAAGGATCAATCTCTAGCAATGGGAGTTTTGAATTCCTCAAAGGGTAATCCTAAGCCCAAGAATTCGAAGTTGCCAGAGAAGAAGAAAAACCCAGAAAAACCCAAATCCAGTGATGCAAGTTTGAATCCTTCCAAGGAGAAGGAAAATCAAGGAAAAGAGAGGCCAAATGCACCTATTAGCACAAGGTATGGCACCTAGAGAGCTCATGCATGCAAAATAATATTGACACCATGGCGCAGCTGCTGGAGAGGAACAACATTCCATTCCCTAACAGCAGAAGGAAGAAGGATGGCAAGTCCAATTCAAGTGAGAGAAAGGAGAAATGGCGTGATTTGGTGGAAGGTACTTCTAACTCTTCATATTTTATCATTGATTTGGAGGATTCTAGGAATATGGTAGCTAAGAAAGAGCTCTTCTCCTCCATGAGTTTGAATTTTGGCCTAGCAGTTTGAATGGGGGATAATTCAGAACTCCAAACCAAAGGGATTGGGAGGATTTATTTATAGCATGGCTTCTTCAGTGAAGTATTGTATGTACCAGACCTTGCAGCAAACCTGCTGTCATTCTATCAGATGACCCATACAGGAGAGCCATAGAGAGTGATCTTTACTCCTGACATGGTAGATATTTCTGAGATCTCAACATAACAAGTTATTGCAGTTGGGTATGCTTATCATCACGAGAGGATGTACAAGTTTTCAAACTTCCTCCCCACTTCCAGTGATCAATCACTTCACTCACATGCCAATGAAGTTTCCAAACTATGGCATGAGAGGTTTGGTCACATAAATTACAAGTACCTTCAGGCACTTCACAGAGATGAGATGGTGGAAGGACTTCCACAAATTAAGTCATCAATTGGAGCATGCATAGGGTGTGTAGTTGGGAAGCATCATGAGCAAAGCTATGAGAAGGAGAAGGCAAGGATAGAAACAAAAACACTTGGGTTGGTGAATTCTGATTTAATTGGTCCATTACCCAATCCTTCATATGGTGGATCTAGGTGTGTGCTTACATTCATAGATGACTACTCTCAATTTTGTTCGGTGTATTTTCTGAAATTGAAGTCTGAGGTGTTTGAGCAACTCAAGATTTGGAAAGCACTTGTAGAAAATCAGAGTGGAAAAAAGAGTAAGGTCCTTAGGACTGATAATTTAAAGGAGTATGTGAATAAAAACCTACAGAAACCTTTTGAGGACATTGGCATCCAAATGCAACACTCAACTCCCTACACACCACAACAAAATCGTGTGGCTGAGAGGAAGAATAGGTCACTCAAGGAGATGGCCACTTGCATGATAGAAGCAAGGGATCTAATTCCCAAGATATGGTATGAAGCCATTAGCTTTGATGATCACATACAGAATATATCCTTTCATAAATCAGTAAAATTAATGACACCTTACGAGGCATGGTTTGGTCAAAATCCAAATGTCCCAAATTTCAGAATTTTCGGGACTAGAGCATAGGCTAGAATTCCCTCTGAGAAGATGAAAGCCTTGCAACCAAAAATAAAGGATTGCATCATGGTTGGACATGGTGAGGAAACCAAAGGATACTAGATCTTTGACACTTCTACTTGCTTTGATATTGAAGAAGATCCAATTCTAGACTTCGAGATTGCACCGGGGGAATGCCCCTCTCCTCAACCATTTGAAGATGTAAGTGATGATACATGCTCTATTTTTTCTGATATTTCTGATACAGATGTTGGTGAAGATGATATTTCTGTACATGACTCACCATCTAGTCCCAAGTGGGATGAAAAAATTGTACAAGTAGTTGGGGAATTGGCAGGAAATCCCCATGAGCCTAGGAAGACTAGATCACAAACTAGTAAAGCTTCCTTTGCAAGTGATAGTGCTATTGCTGAGCACTATTATATGCTAGGTGGGTATGATACTTAGACATATCATCAAGCTTGTAATGACCCTAGATGGAAATCAGCAATGGCAGATGAATTTCAGTCCCTCCAAGAGAACAATACATGGGAATTGGTTCGCCTTCCTCGCAAGAGGAAAGTTGTTCAATGCAAATGGGTTTTCCAGACCAAAATTGCTGCTGATGGTTTTGATCTAAAAAATAAGGAAAGATTAGTTTCTAAGGTCTATTCTCAGGTCCATGTTTTTTATTACATAGAGACATTTCGTTGGTCTTCTCTGGGCAGACCCGAGTTTACTTTATTGTACCAACAAAACCCCTAGCTCACTGGCCCTTTCAGCGACAGACCACAGAACGGCCTGAAGTCTCACCCAAAGTGATCTTAGATGGGTTGGATGAAGACTTAGGTGTCCTCAACCAGGTTATGTAGCATCCTACGTTCCCCTTACTCTAATTAACCAGTCGAGTCCCTCTATACGCATTGTATCTCTCTTCCGAGCAGACTCTGCTATGATACTGAATCTTATTGCATCACAGCTTCTAGGACGATGCACAAACTTACTCTCCATCTTAGCTCTTATCTCGCGATATCTCACACCATAGCCTCCCCGACGATGTGATATCACCTTTCTACACTGCGATACTTCCTACAATGAGACTCAATATACTTAACAACTCTCAAGGTCCAGAGGCTTCCTCTCTGGGTATAATAGCTCAGTTAACCTTCATTAAGGTGTTAAACAACATCACTTAAACTTCCACAGTTTAACATGCTTAACATCAATGACACTCAACTTGCTGAAATAAATATACAGAAGTCATTTAACACTATATCTGTTACTATCTGACTCAAGCACTGATAAACTCACATACATAATACTTAACACATCCAACCCACATTTAACCTTCTATGTTACTGTAAACTGAAGGATAGAATACATACATTCATTAACTGTTAGCTAAGCTCATGTAACAGATAGTAGATAGCAAGTAAGTAAAGCACAATCACATGAACAGTCACACAACACATGGATTTTGTGTGGTTCACTTCCAGGGACGAAGCTACGTCCACAGGAACTTTTGTTTATATTATATCTGGAGAGAGTACACACAGTTCCGCTGCAACCTATTATGTAGCTTGAGATCTTCTAGGAAACTCCGTGCACTCAGCTGGGAGCCCTTCTCTCTTAGATCTTTTCTCTTTTTATTCTGCTTTCTTCTTACAACATATTCTTTCTCTCTCTCTCTCAATCCCTGCAGATTGTTATATTCATGCTCAAGGAGTCAGCTACTGGTTACAGTAAGATAACTACAGACTAAATACAGAACCATAGCTTGACTCTTTATCAATATCTTACAATACAGATGACTAAATGACTAGCTACTGGCTAACTGGCTAACCAACTGACCAGCCTTTCACGATACAAAATACATGCTAAAATAGGTGGCCTGAAGGTCTCACCCTGATACAAAACTGTGGGCCTATCCCAACAGTAACCCAAAAACCCTAACTATGACAGTCAGTCTATCTGTACTTTGGACTGCCACTTACTAGTCACACTGCAGCTCTCTGTAGTCTTCCACACTTCTCGACACTGATCGTGGGTATGGGTGCCGCTTCCTCGGTCGCTCCCCTTCTGTCCTTTGTCTTTAATACCTCAGCCTGTTGCTCCTTCTCCATTCATGAGGGTAGTTGAGCCCTCTTGTCTTCACCGCTGCCTTAAGTGCAGTGGTTGAGCTCTCTTCTCAGCCGCTTTAGGTACTATTTCCTTTGAATTCTTTGCTCCGATATAGCAACTTTTCCTGTAGCTGTAGGGCCCTGCTCCAACACATTTTCACCTGTTGCAAAGATGGACTCAATTAAACTAGTTCTAGCACTGACAACTAGTAAAAATTATGAAGTTCACCACATGGATGTTAAGAGTGCATTCTTGCATGGTGAGCTACATGAAGAAATGTATATGCAGCATCCTGAAGTTTTCCAGGAGGATCCTTCATTGGTATGTAGATTGAATAAGTCATTGTATGGACTCAAGCAAGCCCCCAGGGCTTGCGATGCAAAAAAAGATGCTTTCTTGCTTTCAATTGGCTTCACTAAATGCAAATCAGACCCCAATGTGTATTTACAGAAACATGATGGTATTTTTCAGGTAATTGTTCTTTATGTTGATGATATTCTTATTACAGGTAGCTGCACCAATTTAATTGGCTAAATCAAGTCATCTTTGCATAGTGAATTTTCCATGACAAACCTAGGATTGCTAAGGAAATTTTTGGGCTTGGAAATTGAGAAAAATGAAAAGGGCATAAATATGAGTCAACCATGGTATGATTTAGACCTGATAAATAAGTTTAACATGGCTGAGTGTAATTCATCCAATTCTCCCTTTCTTTCTGGCATCAAAACGCATGAATTTGAAAATTCTCCAATTGGTGGATATTACACTCTACAGACAACTAATGGGCAGCTTGCTCTACCTCAATCACACAAGACCTGATTTTTCTTATGCTGTAAGTGTTGTAGTAAGACATATGAAACAAACATGTGATCTCCCTCAGAGGGAAGAAAAAATAATTTTCCAGTATGTCCAGGGTACCAAGAATTTCGGGGTGCACTACATAGCTAGTTCCTCACTTCAACTAGCTAGATTTTCTTATTCAGATTGGGATGGTGATCCAACTGACAAGAAGTCAAATTCAGGTTTTGTATTCATGTTTCCTGAAGGTCCCATTTTCTGGTCAAGTAAGAAACATCACACCATTTCACTTTCATCAGCAGAGGCTGAGTATAGGGCAGTAGTCAATGCTGCTACATAATGTGTTTGGTTGCAGGGAATTCTTCGGGAGTTTGGTGTCACAATTGACTCTCCAACCAACATTTGGGTGGAAAATAAAAGTGCCATCAAGATATATACTGATCCAGTACATAGGAAGAGGAAAAAACACATAGAGATACACATACATTACATTTGGGTCTTAGTGCATGATAGGGTGGTCTCACTGCAGTATTGCCCATCCACCGAGCAAATTGTTGATATTTTTACTGAGGCTTTCACTGAGAAGACCTTCACCTACCTGAGATATTTAATTGGGGTGAGTGAAGGATGGTAATTTACTGTTATTTGTTGCAGGTCCTGCCCCATGTCCATTCTTGAGGGAATTTTTTTTCCCATGATGTTTTCCTTCTTTTCCTCGCTTCACATGGACAAATAAAATTGTAATTTATGAATTATGTATTTCAGGTGACTTGATCCATTGTTTCCAAGGCATCTATAATTTGTGAGAAATACTTAGTTTCTAGATTAAGAGAGGGTGTTAGAACAATAATCCATCATTATTACCTTAGTTACACTATATATTCAATTTTATTGCTTTTTAAGATTTAATACACTATGAGGTGGACTAGGGGTGCTTAGCTGGATTAATGCCATGTCAAATTGGGGATTTCACACCCACATGAGCACTCCAGCTCAGTAAAACATCCACATGTGCACCCTCATCATTGCTGGTGTGCTCCCATACATTGGATGTGGTCATCCAAGTTGACTTGGAGCGCTAGAGTGGGATTTTTCCCATTTTTGGCTTAATTTTGTGCATTAAATGCTGCATTGAGACACTAAACCACACATATTTCCACACCCATGCTGTCCAAGGTGTAATAATTGATCCACATCACTTCAAACTTTTCCAGTCATCAATTCGTAGATTTTTGGGTTGAGTTGGGACGTGACTGGCCCAGCTAGGGGGGTTTGATGCCAATTTGGAAATTTTGGGTTGTATGCTCATAGTTGGATTCCAAATCCTCATGAAACTCTTATTATTTATTATATACATGATAATAACAATTTTTATGGTTATACAGTACAATTTTGTTTTTTATGTTCACATTGTGTATGCAATTTTACTTCTCATTTGATGGTTTTTGATAATTCTTGCACCAAATTTTATTTATGAGCTTAAATAATGCTCCTAGATTCTCCTGTGGTTTGAATTTATCACACCAAGGGTGCACCTCTTATTGCTCGAAGGGATATGGTGGTGGCATCGCTCTCTGTTAATTGAAAAAAGGCATTGCTAACAAGGGTAACACACTTTGTCTATGAGGAAAAAGAGGTGGTGGACAAAGGTGTAAAATCATAAATCTTGGCATGTTTCTAACTTCATAACTTGAGGATTTGAGGAAAATTCTGATGTTTGGTTCTCATTACATGATGGTGATTAGAAATGTGTGTAACAACAACTCTCCATTCTTAAGATAATCAGGGATTCCTGTATATCAGAATTGCAACATGCAATACATACTATCATGCTTCCCCTTTAAAATAATATCCATTGATGTCTATCTTTATAGAACATATTTTTTTGTAAATTATTTGAAGATCTAATAAACAATGGAAGAATCTTAATGCATAAGTAGTCATCACTAAGAAGTATGGAGAAGAGAATGAAAAATTGGAAAGAATGTTGATTAGTAAATTTTGATTAATAAAGTAAATTAATGTACAGTTATTAGCTTTCCATAATATAAATAATTTCAAAATACCTCAAATTCATTGTCATTAGCTTGCCATAATATAGATTATCTTTGAAGAAAATATTCTATGATGATGTCCTTTAAGACTGCAAGGATATAGGCTTCAACATAGATCAATTCTGGAGTATCTACAGTTTGAATAAGTCATCCTTATAACCATGTCAAACAAGTTTTACCTTTGCTCAATGTGAGGTGAGGTTCATCTTAATACACCATAATGACACAAAGGTGCATCCACTATGGTCAACAACAAGCCTTCAATCATATATCATATTCTTCAATTTGTTGACATATCATCAATTAATGAGTACCTTCTTATTGAACTAGAGTAGCCCTTCAAAGAGATTCTAACAACATATCATGTACAAACTTGGGCACTTAAACAATTTTCAAGAATAGTACTAATCTGATTCTTAAGCCCATTCAAACTATCTCAGCAATGTAGTTAATAGTTCAATGATGGTTTACCAAAATAGTACCAAATTGGACTTACACAGTCAAGACATGCACCTTATTCATCCTTGGTATGCAGTCTTCTACTACTTGTCATCTCTTTGATTTTACAGTGGGTGTAACTTTACTACTGAAGTTTGTCCTTTTTGTCCTATATCTTTTCATTTGTAGGAATTACTCCCCTTATGCTTGTCATTTCTCTACTTACCCCTAGTTGTTGTCCCTAATCATGTTGAGGTATGAAAGGTGACCTTCACATCTATCATAATTTATGCCTTTAAGATAGATGAAATCCTTTTCCACATTCAACTTTGGCAATGATGCCAAAACATTGCAAGACTTGTTAAGAGAGTGTACTTAGTTTTGTAATCAGCTCAACAGCTTCATAGCCTTTGACATGTTCATGAGGGTTATGAAACACTTGATCAATTATATTGCTTCTAATAAGATATTTGGTATTTTTAATGAAAACATTGTCTTCATCTTTCATCTTCAGAGAATTTATTGTTGTCTTCTTTTGAGCCTGCAACAATATTACCTTGTTGTTCAATTTCAACTTTTGGTGTTTTTCATTCTTATTCAAGTCTTCATTCCATTTCCTATTTCTTAGTGGCAATAACTTCTTTTTACGTTCTTCCTTCATTTTCTAGATTCACTTGGAATATGAGATATTCCTCATCTTTTGCTTTGTACTTCATATTTCCTTCTCCACTCTTCCTTCTTTTGCTTAAAAACAACATTAGTTTCATTGGATGAACTCGGTATAAAAAAATGACCTGAGAACAATTGAGAAAATATCTGCAATGTTATCCATACATGGAAGAGACCTTTGCTGGAAGGTCGACATAATTCTCTTCCATAGATTTCATCTCATAGAACATAATGGACTGGGAATGGATACCTTGGTTCATCTTCAAAATCTTGTCCAAGTTAGTTCTTATTTAGTTTATTTGACCCCCTTTCTCAAGAAAATTACTCCCAATATCCTCCACCCTTCAGTCCAACATTGAGAGGTAATAAGAGGATTTCCTAAAGGATACCAAAATTAACTCCATTTGGTTGTAAAATACCCCCAACATGTGTTTAAAATCACGGAAATCATTATTGATGCCACTGAATAATTCCCTCCTTGATGACATTACAACAGTCTCATCTCTAGAAATATTTAACAATTAAACACTGTTACTACCTAACTTGTACTTAGTGGTTTTTTATCAAGTGAGACTGGTGAACGGAACAAAGATGATTTGTTTGGACTTTAGAAGACCTTTAGAAGTGCTTCCAGGAAGTGCTTGTTGTACTATATCACATGTTCATACCCCATAAGGGAGTTATAATAAAATTTTCTAGCATGATAGTGTCTGTAAAAGACTCAGTCTCTTATACTTTATTTGTCAATTCGATCAGCCCAATGTGTTTTTTCCCTTGGTTATTATTGGTTGTTGAATAAACAACTGATAATTTCTGAGTTTTTCACTCAATACCTCCAAATTTGGGGTGGGCGTCTTGGCATTTAGGCCTATTGAGGTTATTAGAGTCTATGTGTCAATGTATAAACATTCTAGGCATTATGGTCGAGTCATATGAACATGTCTAAGTCCCCCTAGGTTTTATTTTTTTTAATTTTTTAAGTTTTTATTTTTCCAAAACTTAGGCTATTTTTTAATAGTCTAAATGGAAATTTTGGTTTTGTAATAAAAGTGGGATTAGAAATCAGTTTCAGTCAAGGGGGTGCTCATTTTCTAGATCAGGGCACAATGTAAACCCATAAACCCACTTTTCCTAAGTTTTGAATGATTTTCCAATCACTCAAGTCAGAAAAACCTAAAAATAAAATATTGATTATTTTAATTAATAAATTAATTAAATAATGGAGAAAACCCCAAATCCTTAATTAGTGGGATTTGCTCCAATTTGACTAAAATCAGTCTCATCGGCTTGAGATTGACTAGAGCTAACCATTCCTTGATAGAAGGAGTTGATCTTGGCTGAACTGGGAGTGCACCAAAGCATGCAATCTTGGGAATTGCACCCTCTCTCTCTCCTCCACATGTGTGGGCCCATCTGGATGAGTTTTTGTGGATGTTTTAGTTAACAGGTTGAGGTGTCAGTCTGATGATCTCTCTGATTGACAGCTGCACTCAATGAGACTCAGATTAGACTTAGTGAGACTCAAATAAAGCTCAGATTGACTCCACATACAACTGCAGTCTCTCTCTCTCCTTGGGAATTGTGCCCCCCTCGGCTCGATTTCCAGTTTTTGTTATAAATAAAGCTCGGTTTTCCTCTTCCAAGATAGTTAGAGCTGGATTGAAGAGCTGTTGTTATTGTATTGTTTACTATTTTTGAATAAAGAAAGCTTTGGAGGAAATATCTATGGTGTAATGCTTTTCATGTGTGGATGATGATTGTCAAGTGCTTATGAGGTATAATATGTATTATTGATCTTTGATTTTGCTGGTTAATTGTTGGCCTTGAAGGAGAGGTCCCTCCCATCTGGGTAAGAGATCATTCTATTTTGATTTATGCTCTTATTGTTCACTTGTTTCATATCTCTTCGAGTTGCATGTATTTTAAGTTTAATTGCATGCTTTCTAATGGTCTTTTTCCAGCAACACCTATGTTTTAACCATCTGTTTGTGCAAGTATTTCTAAGTTGCAGGTGATCTCACTTGTAGAATGGGTTGAGCTAGTTTGCATATTCCTCATCTTCAGGATCTCTGGAGGACATAGTCCCTCAGTGTTTCACCAAAGCAGACTCCAAAGCCCAACATTCCCAGGCTTCCAACACTTGTTCTATCTCTTCCTCCTTCTAAAAATCGAAATTTTACCTGGTTACCTTGTTTACAAGCTTTGATATTATTTAGATCTACTATTTTAAAGTAAAAGTTAACATATATCTACTATCTCAAGGCTCATAATCTAGATCTTGCTCCTTAAAAGTTTCATAAGCATTCTAGATCTAGTTTTAGGGAAATTGTACTTTTTGCATGGCACTTTAAAGAAAGTCCGTAGTTTGCATGCATTAGATTTTTTTTTTCTGTTTTCAAAGATAAAATCCAGAAATCAGTGCACATATTATTGGATTCCCAAACAGCAAGCCAAGATCCCAAGGAAAGCTTGATTTCCTTGGTTCCTTTTTTACCTTTTCTACTAGTTTTAACTTAGCTTTTTGTTGGCGTAAATTAGGTTGAACCAAAGGTTCTTTCAAAGTGATTTTGGGAATATTTCAATTTAATAAACTCGCTGTTTTTTAGTAGGTATAACATAAAGAGGAGAAGCTTCTGTTCGAAAGTGACTTTCGGGCCATCTGAATCCCCCTAGGGGTCTCCCGTTTTGACTATAATCTTTAATTTTGGCAGTTTGTAAGATATTGGTTTCATTATATATAAGAAACAAGAGGAATCATATAGTTTATCTGATATTGTAACCACTGATAATAAAAAAAAATTCCAAATAGGCTCTTTTGAGCCCATTCCCCATTCCCCCTCGGGGGATTCGCGTCCTTTTTTCCATTTTTTCCATTTTCTTATTTTTTTCTCTAGATTAGTTTCATTTATGCAGAATAATATACTTTGATTATTTTTCCATATATTCCATATTTCAGTATCAAAGTAACTTTAATACTTACCCCATGACTTCCCGATTGACCCGAAAGGGGAAAGAGATGCATGGTAGGACTAATTAGAAAACCTATGGTTTCATTCGTTTTTGCTGCTTGTCATTAATTTCTGTAAAGAATATTTCTAAAATCAATCCCCTCCTTGATTCCCCAATTGAGGTCCACTTGCACCGAAAGAGGTTCCTAGAGGGTTTTTTCTTTCTAAAAACACATCATTTAAAATTTACTAAAAATTACAAAGACTCCAGTGTGTATGCTCTACACTTGGCTGTGGTTTGTCTAATTAGTAAAGCTGCATCAAAATAAATATGAGTGACTAGATTAATTAGGATTCACCTTCCTCAATTAACCACCATCAGGCAAAAATCCAATGCCTCGATCAAACCATAAACGGTGGAAAATACCTGAAGGAAGTGGGAACTCCTGGACAGTGACCTTGAGGTGTCAATCTATGTTACACCATTGGGTGTATTATGAACACAATATCAGAGAATCCATTCATCCCACACATTCCTTGCAGGTAGCCATGAAGTTTTATTTTTTGGACATACACCAAGTACCCCTCGGGTGTATCTGGAGTACCCCCTTGCCTAATTTAATCCACCCATATTTCATATTAACTTAAAATGTACCAAGAGGAAATTGCAAAACATCCACTCCAAGCACATGCAAGTACATTTGATTATTTTATGACTCCACTTTTAAGGCACTGATTC